>JAXGGA010003426.1:0-102864 GCA_038373865.1 Uloborus plumipes
TTTGTTGTTTTCAACAGTTTTTGTTGGATTTTCCACAAACTTGGCACAGAAGTTAATTGATACACTAGAATTCACATAGGCGGGGTTTTGAAATTTTAAAAAAATCCAAAAAGCTCAAAATTCAAATTTTTTGTCTCAAAATGGCCATTTTCTTTCAATTTTGAATAGATAGAGTAATAGAGATAAGCCTTTAAGCATACAAATTGATAAAATTTAACACATTTAAATATGAGTATTTTCCAACAAAGATTACGATTAACAATAAATTATCAATTTAAGGCTCACCTATTTCATTTTAGCATGAAATAAGTTAAAAACAATTATAATGGAGCTATAATTAGCACCCGGGCAACGGCGAGTAATAAGCTAGTGTTTTAAAAAATGCAATGACAGTTACATGTAACATTTTTCGAATCTAGATAAGGAAAATCATTTTTTCGCCAAACTTGTTGCCATCTTGGTGATATGTCACCAAGCTGGCGGCAAAAACTAGGTGTGGGTAATTCCATTGTGACTAACATAACATTTAGAATAAATTTTTAATCTTACTTTCTGTGTGTGAGCCTTATTTTTGTCACAATACCAAAAACAAGGTGTTATTCTTCTCCGCATAGATGAGTTGTTTAAGTTAATATACAAAAATAATTATATTAGTTTCGTTTTTGGCAGATAGGGGCCATTTTGATCAACGTGACTAACATAACAGATTTGCAACCCTCAAAATTTTGTATTAAATTCATCAACACAATTCTCTAAAACTAAACCATA
Source organism: Uloborus plumipes (assembly GCA_038373865.1). Taxonomy (NCBI): domain Eukaryota; kingdom Metazoa; phylum Arthropoda; class Arachnida; order Araneae; family Uloboridae; genus Uloborus; species Uloborus plumipes. The sequence continues at coordinate 769 of JAXGGA010003426.1, forward strand.
AAATTATTATTTTTCCCCGGATAGTATCTATGTGAAAGGTTATTTTCACAATAATAATTGTAAATTTGACATATATTTGAAATAATATTGCAAAAAGTAGTATTTTAATAAAACTTGCCTGTGACTAACATAACGTGACTAACATAACATGCGATTACACATTTAACTTTAAGTGTATTACAGGTAATATTAAGGGTCGAATTCAAGTGAAACACCATTGCAATCGCTTCGAGGCGATCGCAAATTGCAATCGCTACTGGAAGTCGAATTACATTAAAATCGCATCTCATAACGATTGTAACGTATCCAAATTTGGGAATTTGCGATTGCATTGGTGAGTTGCGATCGTCCGTGTTTCACTTGAATTCCTGCCTAATACAACTATTAGAATGCAAACAAGATTTTATTGAAGAGTAACACACGTGTTTACCGGTAAACAAAATTTCCAGTTCAGTTTTGCATTTAAAGTAATAATGTCTGCGGGAATTTACAGATGTTTGCGACAAGACTTTCGAAGTTTGAATTCCTTAAATCCAAAATTTGTTCTCATTTGTGGGATACACTTTCACTCAAAAATAAGCAGTTTATCTTCAATTCTTGTTTTTTCTTTTTTTTTTTTTTTATTATTACTGAAGTAATTCTTTTACATAATTTCCATAGTTTGCCCATGTAAAACGCTGCTTCACACGTTGTGATATACATGTGGGCACTTTCCATGATCTAATTTCATAAAACTTCATGACCTGTAGATGCTGGAGGCAGTTAGGGTGGTCATATATGTTTTTAAAGTGAGCAGCAACTGAATATGTTCATAAGAAAAACTAATTGCACAGCGATCCCGCATATAGCTGTAAAGTAATTTAAAATTCTTTAATTGAAGATGTGGACTTCATATGCCGAGTGCTTACTCGCATCGCAAGTTTCAGCATAAAATTTCGACTCCAAGTTTACGATTAAAAGAACTGTTTTGTAAATAAATTACTGCATTATATATGGTCACACTAATTTCTTTAAAATAAGATGTTCAATGAATTAATTTGTTTCTAAAATAAATTGTTTACTTAAGATTTAAGTATTTCTTAAAGAGTCGTGTTATGTTAGTCACACACAGTGATGTTATGTTAGTCACAAGCCCTATGGCCAAAAAAAAAGGAAATTCTTTATGAACAATCTTATCAATCTAACTGTACCCATCCCATAGAAGAGATCAGAGGAAAAAATATAAAAAATATTATTTCCAGAAAGGAACAACTGAATTAATTCATGTTTTTGTGACTAACATAACAAGTAAATCAGACTGAATATTATTAACTTTGCAGTATTAATTTTATGATAAAACAAAAAAATATGTATATTTCTGTAAAGCAAAAGAACCATTCTTCAATAATTAAAAAAAATTTCATTATTATTAGCAGTTTTTTTTTAACTATATATGAATGTGAAAAGTTAGAAAAATATGCGATGTTTTGGGTAACTGCATATATTAACTTTACAGCCATTTTTCAGGAGTTTGAAGTAATATTTTGTGAAAACTTATGATAAATTCTAAAAATTTGAAAAATTATCTTTAAAATGATGTATCACAAGATATATATATTGAAAGATGAAAAAACCATGTCTAGGTTGACATTTACATGGAATTACCCGTGTACGAACAACCCAAGAAACAACTGAACATTCATTCGAGGGTGAGTCAATAAGAATTTTAGTTCGAAAAATTGAGGGAATTTTTTTCGCAATTGCAATGCTTCCTTTAGTACGGAAAAGGAAGTTTAAACAAGAAGTTCTGTCAAGAACTAAACGAGCCTACTTTCCCGTACATCGACATCGGCATTCTAGCATCTGATCATTACTCTCTTGATTATCTAAGACTAAAAATTATGTCAAACATACCTTTTTAGCACTTGAAGCTGATTTCTAAAAGCAAAATATACCTCTCTCATCAGATGAAATAGACACGTAAAAAGTAATTAACGAATAAATAAAGTTTTGTCGCACCTTTTAAAGAATGTAACTGTTACAGTTCTTCCGTAGAAAAATTCCTCAATTGTTTTCAAAAAAAAATTAAAAGTACAAAGTACATCAAAACACATTTTATCAAAGAAAGGAAAAAAAAAGAAAAAAAAAACTCGTCCGTTGATAAAATGTCTCGAATTTCACTTTTAATCCGTTGCCAGTTGTTAAATATAAATAAAGAATAAAATGCCCTAGTGAATGAAACATTTTTGTTACAAAAAAAAATCGTCTGCCAAAAATAATAATAATAATAATAATAAATTCAATAAAACAAATGAATAAATAAACAAAAAATCGTCTGCACAGTCAGTCATTTTTTTTCGGACTGTTTACTCAAAAGTTATTAGGGGTGACAGCTTGCTTGAGCGGTTCAATGTTGAACGAAAAATTGTTCAAATCGGAAATGTAAATACGGGAATGAAGTATCCTTGAAAAGTTCTTTCCAACAAAAAAAAGTTTGTTCAAATCGGACTGTTCATTAAAAAGTTAGTATCGCGGGACCGGTTATTTGAACGGCTCAAAGTTGAACCAAAAATTGTTCAAATCAAAAAATCAAATATGGGAATGAGCTGTACTCGCCGAGATCTTTCCAACAAAAAAAAGTTTGTCCAAATCGGAATGTTCATTCAAAAGTTATTAGGGGGGGACAGACAGACCGACCGACCGACCGACGACCGACACACAAATTCCCCATCTCAATACCCTACTTTCAAATTTTTAATTTTTCGATATTCATTTTACCTCTTTATTTTTTTAACTTGGCGATATTTTTTGGACTTGGCGATATTTTTTTTAACTTGGCGATATTTTTTGGACTTGGCGATATTTTTTCGATGCATTAAGCTACTTTTAATACTTTTTTCGTCTTTCTTTTATTTTTAACGGGAAAGTAGGCTAAAAAAAGGGGGGGTGGCATTTAACATTTGCTTCCTTAAAATATGAAAGTTTAAACATTTAAAAATGCTTCTAATAAGATCTTAAGACTTCTCTACAGCAACAAATATTTTCCTTACTGTAATGGACAAAAATTAAAAGAAAACCCGAAGAAATCAGACTCAGAAGAGAAAACATTTTTTTTCTTTCTTTCCCCTTTCTTATATTACTCCGTAAGCAAGTAACGAATTAATTGCCTACATCACCCCACATAAAGAACAGATTTTATCTCCACCGCTGAGTTATTCCATCAATAATGAAAAGCAGAGGAAATAATCATTTGTTCTGGTAGTTACAAGAATAGTTAATGCAAACGATAAGTTAAAAATAACAGCAATCACTACAACGCCAGTCATTAGGTTATTCTAATTAAGCAGGCTGATTAATTCTAAAACAATAAGCTTTCATCTCTTTAGTCCAGATCAGAATTTTCTTTTTTCTATCATTCTTCAGAGTTTTTTCCCATCATTCTTAGCTTGGCGCGGTTTTAGTGGAACGCCGCGGGAAAATATGCTTAGGCAGACAACTTGATTTAATTCAAACGTCATTTGTTTCCATTGAAGGGACAAAAAAAGGGCGGATTATTCGAACAAAAATTGTTGCTTTTAATTCCAGCCGGATACTTCACCAAGAAAATAATTTGTTATTATGGGTACAATATGCGATGTCAAATTGTAGAAGTGTGTTTTGATTGCATATTAACTTTCTTCAGCAAATATAGTTAGTTATTGGGCTATTCCACCGGGCTATGGACGAAACAATCAGCTTTAAACATAGTTTTTTTTTTTTTCAAACACATCAAAAATGAATGTGATTTTTACAGTATAATACAGCTAATTTATATAGCAATAAACTGTAAAATTGCTAATTTTACTATAATAAACTATAAATTTGCCAATTTTACAGTAATAAACTAAAACTGCTAATTTTACAGTTCGTTGCTTTGGAAGAATAACGCTGCAACTCAAAAAAGCCCATTTTTCAGGAGAGCAATTTTTAACTTTTCAGAAACTTCTATTGGGCTTGTGCTCAAAACTATTGCGACTATTTTAATGAAACTAGCATTAGAAAAACCGCATTTTAATCTCTTTTCAAGTCAATCATGATGTAGCGTGATTGACTTCAATGGCATTTTAACTAATGACGTAATTTTAAAAAGAGTGAAGGTAGTTACACCAGTGTTCTCCAAAAATTGCTCCCTAGCTTATATTTTTGACACTTTTGAGTTGTAACCTTGTTCATCATAAAGAGCGATTTTTTCTGAACAAAATGATATAAAAATGTCATTTTTCGATTTTTTTGAGTTGCAGCGTTATTCTTCCAAAGCGACGAGTTTATTACTGTGCATTTTACAGTTTTAAACTGGAACCTCTGCTGCCAGTATTATACTGTTGCTTTTACAGTATAATACAGCTAAATTTTACAGCAATAAACTGTAAAATTGCTAACTTTACAGTAAGAAACTGTAAAATTGCTGGTTTTACAGTTTATTACTGTGCATTTTACAGTTTTAAATTGGAACCACCGGTTGCCAGAATTATACTGTAAAAACAAGTTCAATTTTTTGCAGTGAAGAATCCGCACTAAAATTTAGGATAGCATAAATAGTATCAAATTAAACAAATGAAAAAAATGTAAATTTGTATCTAACTAAACTGTAATCAATTGTGTTTTAAGTAGGGATGCACCGATAAGCAAATTGGCCGATTACCGATTAATCGGCTGTGATAATCGCGAGCCGATTAATGATAAGGATAATTGTTTTTCTACTACCAATTTTACCATCACTGTTTTTTTATCTCTTATACAATTCCAAGTTTAGAAATAGTAAGTAATTTATTTCTGGGAGAAGATTTTTTTCCATTTTCCTAGTTTTCCACAAAATAATTTCAATATTTTATCAAATTTCTTAGAACCAATTTTCATATTAGTGTCAATAATATTATTAACACATTTAGTTATTGTTAAAAAAGCATAGAACTTTAACTTTATTTTTGCTTATGTTATTAAATAAAAATTTATAAAAAAAAAGGAGGGGTGGGGGAGTGTGTGGTGAACACTCCAATTTAGGAGTACTTTTAATTCATATATTTTAGTAATCAGTAGCAATTTAATTCAATACTTTTATTCTTTGAAAATTAGAGGTTATCTGAAAGCATGCTAAGGAGAAAACTATCGCCACATGAAAAATGTTGCATCATTGTCTATGTATATTTATTCAAAGTAGGAGAATTCATTTAAAAAAAACTTTATATCAACTGTGAGGATTATTATTACTGTAAAAAAATTATTCATCATAGTTTCCTAGTGAAAGTATACTTTAAAGAATAATATCTGAAAAATATTTTTCAGCCGATAAATAGGCCCGATTTCGCCGATTATTAATAACCGGCAAAGTGGCAGATTAATCGGTGCATTCCTAGTAACTATCTTTTCCATATTACTTCACCGTTTTTTTTATTTTTTATTTTAAAACATCCTAAAGCTTAAGTCAATCTGAAATAGTACTAACAAAATGTTCCAAAGTGCTCAGATTTGCACTTGTGCAACGTGTGCCAAGATAACAGCGGTGCTCAACCACAGAGTTACTGTTGTTGCTATTACTGCCCCTGTACTGCCTGTTTTGATGGAACATAATAAAGAACAGAAGTGTGACACGTGACACTGTTTTACCCAAAACGTGTTGGGTTACAGAGATCTGAAAAGCATGATAAACACTTGATTTAAGTCAGTCTCCTATTTTTTAGCATGGTTGCACACACTATTTGGACTTTTTTTCAAATTGAACGCAAAAAAGCAATTAGTGAACGAGTCATACATACAGAGCAAGGTAAGAAGTAGAAATGCTTCTCACTGAGCAAATTAAAGAGTATTGCTACAAACTGAGAAATACTCGCATAACAAATTAGAATGCCGCATGCGGAGTAATTTTACGAACGGGAGTGCTACATACTGAGCACTAAAACTGAATCGCTAACAATAAAAACAACTGATATCCAGTTTCCAGCGATAAAAGTGATGATTGCATTTTTTTAAAGCAGAAAAACGGAGATAAAATCAAATTTTCATTTCGCTTTTTAAATTAGATTCTGTTTCTTGTGCGACTGATTTTTCAAAAAAAAAAAAAAAGAGTGAAGAACAAAAAGAAGGTATAGACATTTATGCATAGGAAGACATCTGTTAATGATACATAATGTGCTTAATGCATAGAAAATCAAAATTTCAACTTTTTCTAAAATTTTAAATTGGAAAACAATCAACGGCTGGTTAACATCATAATCACAAACAATTTACGCTTTTTCGCTCACCTTAAAAGATTACGAGTTCAATTACAGAACAGTTAATGGAATACAAATCCAAAGCACACACAACGCGATTATAATATCGAAATGGAGCGCTTTGGCGGCACAAAACTCGCTTTCCGTGGCCAATCTCACAAGGAAAAGGATTCATTCCACCAAATTAAATTCCTCCTCGCGAATCCTCGGGGAAAGACCTTCTGGAGACAACGGGCCTCATCCAATAGGTGGTATTGGTTCACCTCGCATCCATTTGTAAATCTGGGGAATTTCCGCAGATGTGGCCTGGTTCGAAAGGATCCAAGAAGATCCCCGCCCGCTTTCGAACTCTCCCGATGATCCTGCCCAAGCGATCCTCGTCAATATCAGCTGCTCCTAATTAGAAAGGAATTAACGCGCATAAGAGCCCTCGCAGAGGCCCATTATAATTCCGGAATCGTCGGCGAATTATATTCCGCACCGAATCAGACGATTAAAAACCGTTGTCGTCGCTTGATGACAGACTAGCGGGTAGCATGGATTAAAAGAAAACCCACAGCAGATCTTTCTTTAATTGGCTATCTTTGGTTGGAGAGCATTGAAGCCCATAATCAGCTTTGATTAAATTTTGAAGATTGTCCTTCGATGAAAATAGTTGAGTAGATTTTTGATCAAGCAAAAAGAAGAACTAAGTAATGAAACAGATGCCTAGAATTTCTAGTATCAGAAACAAAAGTTTCAGTATTTAGAAAAGTAAAACAGAATGTATAAATTTTCGTACAGTGCGTTACCGCTTAAAACCGTTATCATCACTTAATGACAGACTAGAGAGTATATTGCATTAAAAGAAACCCACAGATATTTCTTTAATTTGCCATTCTTAAGAGAGATACTTCAAAGCCCTTAAATCAGTTTTCATTGTCCTACCGAATAACCAGAACTGACTTAAGGGCTTTGAAGTGCAACTACAGTTTTGAAACATTTTGAAGATTTCGCATGTCTTTCATTGAAAGTAATTGAGCAGGTTTCCAAATAGAAATGGCGTACTATATCATTAACATATGCTTAGAGTAAATATTCGTTGCATCAAAGATAACATTTAGAAAGGTAAAACAGAGTCCCCATGTTATATTTTTGTATCGCGTTGCATCTTAAAACAGTTGTCAACGTTTCATGAAGAACTAGTGAGAATATCTTGGATCAAGACACACGGCAGTGTGTCAGCCAAGTTCGCGCTGCACATCTGCTAGTATATCTTTACACGAACCCTTCCGGGCTACTTTCGACCCCTCCGTTTCTAAAGAACTACTTCATCTACATGCTTTAAATTTTGTAAGTCTTTTAGAGTGACATAGAACACCCATAATCCTAAATTTTATGAATATATCTCTTTTAGTTTTAAAGTTATTAATATTTGAAAAGTGAAAATATGGCGATTTTCTTATTTAGATTATAAACTCACTCATTAAAATGTTTACCTACTTCCAAGTGTCTCAGAATCTTAAAATTTGGCATCAAGGTATATTTCCATTCACTAACTATGGGAAAAATCTAAAAAGTCCAAAAACTACATTAAAAAAGCAAGAAAAAAGCATTTTTTTTAATGAGTATCTTGGCGCGATTTATAAATGGTTCGTCAAACAAAAGCGCCAAAATGCTTGTAAAACGTTGCCAAAAATAAAATACTTAAGTTTAAAATCAAATGTTTTATTGTAAGCTGTTTCAAGGCTTAGTGTGCCTTGACGAAAGATTAAAATGGTTTATCAAGATGAAATAAATAATTCGAAAACTTAAATACATATAGTTATGAACTTAACTGTGATCTTTGTTACTATAAGTTTGAATATTAATAAAATGGTTTAGTGTTTAAAGAGCTCATTCTACTGATGTAATTTTCTTTACAAATCTCATCTTTCTGTTCGTTAAAGTGTGTTTCTGCCGTTCTGCCTCTTATAACAGACCCAATTTTATCTCGCATCCTTCAAATATGAGTCGTACAGTACATTTATTAATAGATGAATGAGTCCAATATTTTACACAAAATAATTCCGATGCCACCTGACGGAAGCTGCTTATTCCATTCAATTGCGTATACGCTGCATAATCAATATTGCTACATTTGAACGTTGCTGAAAAAAATCTTTATCAGTAAGTATACCGTTATTCAGTCTTTTAACTCAAATAAAAATATATGTGTATACATGAAAAACAAATGAAGTACAGTATTTATTCAGTAGTATATTAATTTGTGTCTAAATGAAAGCATAACCGTTACTTCGGCTTTTCAAAAATGCATGATATCCCAACAAAAACATAAATGTGAAAAAGGAGCCAAGTTCGGTTGAAACAACGTTTGAGCAGTTTGAAGCAGCGGTGGCACCGACAAAAGAGTTGAAATCTAACAGGCTCCAAGTTCTATAGCTGTTCTGTTAACTACAGTCGTTAGAGTTATTGAAATGTTCATTAATTTGGTTTAATAACATTTCGTTAGTTCCTTTCATACCGGCTTCGGAAATGGGCAAGTTTTAATCGTCACGAAGTTACGTTCAAAAAAGTCCGACTTCCGTCAGTTAGAAATGAACTTGCCCAGTTTCCGAAGCCGATATGAAAGGAACTAACGAAATGTTATTAAAACAAATTAATGAACATTTCAATAACTCTAATTAACAGAACAGCTATAGAACTTGGAGCCTGTTAGATTTCAACTCTTTTGTCGGTGGCACCGCTGCTTCAAACTGCTCAAACGTTGTTTCAACCGAACTTGGCTCCTTTTTCACATTTATGTTTTTGTTGGGATTAAAATTAACATACAGCAGATCAGTGTCGGATTTACCATGTCACATTTGCGAAGGGCCCCTATTTCATACAAAATATTTTACGGAGTTCTGTTCATCTTTGAGGGGCCCTCAATTTGCGAAGGACCCCAAATGTTTTAAAGATTGTCTGTTTTTCATTGAAAATATTTGAATAAAATGTCAAAATTTCCGGCATCAATGGAAATCGAGCAGAATAAATGTCGCAGAGGAAAAAAAGTGGTTTAAATCAATCAAGTAAAAAATATTGAGAAATGAGTGGTTTCCCTATTGTGATTTTTACCCCTCTTTTTTATTTTATTTATTTTTTAAATATTATTTATTTTTTTTAAATATTATTTATTTATATTTTTAAATATTTTTATTTATTTTTTTATTTAAAATTATTTTTTTTATTATTAATATTTTTAAAGTACTAATTATGCACAGAATAGAATCGCTTTTTTCCCCCTTTCAGAGATTCCAAGCACACAAACACGCAAAATAAATAAATAAATAATAATAAAGAAATAACTTAAAAGTTAAAAAAAATAAATTAACGAATAATTTACATTAAAAAAAATCAGTAAATAATTTAATTTTAAAAATTAATTGATAAATAATTTAAATAAATAAATAAATTAGTTTAAAAAAAAACTCCCCCTCCCCCCAAATTTCGATGGCGCCATAATCCCCCCTCCCTGTGGGCACAACTGTGTACAAAAGTATTCATGAAATTGATTATCTCGTGGTATAATGAGGAGTCGAAACACCATCTTTCCACGTTCTCACATTACCATTGACAAGATTTGTAATCAGCCCAGACCTAATCAAGAAAGAGCAGATCCACCACAGAAAGAAAACTATTTTGATCTCTGAACCGAAGGAGGGCCTCCAATAAGAAGGTGGCGACAGTGATGGACTGGCGACATCCGAAGCGGCTCTTCACCCGGCGAGCAGTCAATGATACGGCACGGAATCAAAAGATCTCTTTGTTCTCATTTGTCGAGGGGCCAAGTGACCGGATCTTGACAATCGCGGAAGAAGAAGAGCGATACAAATCACGCCACAAAATTGACACTTGTCGCCAAATTCCTTTGCTGTTACCGAAAGTGGTAAATGAGGACACATTCCGTGGAGAGAGAAATTTTTTCTTTACTTTTTATACACGTCTGCTCGGCGTCTCTGGTCTTAGTTGAATGGATGTTATGTGGTAAAAAATTTGAGAAAGTTCCGTTTTTCATCTAGGATTTTTGTTGAATATGGAAAGTAAAAACAGCTCATTAAAATAAAATCATCACAGCCAGCAATTTAGGCTTAATATTGTTACAAATCTTGTAAATAGTTGTTGTTTTTCTTGCCTTGCACCATTTCACTAGTTTTGGTTTTATTTGGCGACATGTTGCAAAAGTATCTGAAGATATCACTTTTACCATTGGTATACCGGCCCCGTAACATTTTGTAGTTTTTACACTTGCCCTACATTTAATAAGCATGAAGACATTTTCGCGCTGAGCTGTAAGGTTGTAGGTTTTTCTTTTTATCACTAAAATTTTCTTGAATGGATTATTTAAGTTATGAATGAACAGAATACTCCAGATTTTGCTAGAATGTTGTAGAAATTTCCTTCCGAGTATAAATAGCTGTCCAACAGCCTTGAACAGTTAGTTTTTCTCAGATTTGATTTCTGAGAGGCTCGTTTTATTCGCTTGGGCGAATGTTTTGCTTTTGTAATTTCTTAATTACTGTTCACGTTAGATACGTAGTGCTGAGTTACTGTTGAGAGTACAGTGTATTGTTTGCTACCAAATTGCTGGATATTTAGCAATTGTTTCCTGCTCCTATTGTAAATAAGTGTACATACTTGTAAATAAATTTATAGTTACTTCCTCAAGATTGGAATGCTCATTTAAGAAAGTTGATGGTGCTACGGACTCGTTACAATATGTTTTATTGGTTAGCATATTTATTGAATGCATTTTTTCATCAATAAAGCCTGTAAAAGGCCAAGAATTTCAAACAAATTTCCGAAAGACCCCTATGAAAACGAAAGAGCTTGGAGGAATGCCCGAGTTTGGAAGTCATGGACCACGTGAGAGAAGGATAATTAGACACCGCCGGACGTTCCCTTTTACTCAGTTTAATTAATTACAATGGCAGTCCGTAGTTGTCTACTTTGTTAGACTAAATTGACAGTTCAAACGATGTTGTTGAAAAGCTCCTTATTTTTGAAGTCACTTACCGCTTCATCTCTTCGTCATCTTACGTAGATCTAACGCCCTCCCTACACTCGAGTATGCATGCTCTAGATATCAGCTTCAAAAGCAAAAGCTTTTCCTTGTACTTCTAGTGCAGTCGAAAGATCTTTGATCATACACTGTTCTAAAATTACCTGTTTAATTATGTATTACGGTTAAAATACGAGGAGTCCATTTGGAGGTTCACAGCATATTTTATCGTACTGTATCTAGTCCAGTGGCGTACATAGCGCCCCCGCAACCCCCGCGGCCAAGAGGTTTGAGGGCGCCCGATCCAGAAAAATAGCACTAAAGGTTACACGGGGAAAATATTTTTTACATTTTAATAAGGGGTGGGGGGGGCGCATTTACAAATCTTGCTGGGGGGCACACCTTAGTCTATGTACGCTACTGATCTAGTCATTTACATGGCTACATACGATTAACTAATACGGACGTACACAATCTAAGCAACAGAAACTGAATCGCTTATTTCAAAAACCAGTCAAACACCAAGCTTTAAGATACCGCAAAAACATTTTCAGTTACTATTTTATTTTTCGACAATAGGTGCAACACCATTTCTTACTGAAAGTCATGCACGTTTAAGTATACAGTGAACTCTCACTTATACACCGCCTCATTTATGCGCCTTTTTCACTTATGCGACGATTTTAAATGGTCCCAGCACATTCCATAGCAAAATAATGATAATATCATTCGTTTATGCGTCGCTTTAAATATAAATATTTCACTTTTGCGCTGAATTTTTCGTAAAATGTAAAAGGTTTAACTCATTTTCTTCAAAAATAACCATGTTTCTTCACTTTCCTCTTTAATCTTTCGCTTTTATTGCTCACGGAAGGCATTTTCTCCGCATGAACTAGTGTTCGGAGAGTGACAATTATCTATTATGGATCGTTTTAAAGGGAACAGTTTGTGATCAGGTATGTTACATTTTTTGTTTTCTCTTGATCATTGTAGTTACGTTACAGTAATTTCCAAATCGTAGTAATATGTCTCTTTTCTATAGAAACATTCTTATTTATGCTCTCATTAGAACTGATATTCTGCGATTTAAACCTTCAAATGGACTTGTTCACTTATGCGCCTTTTTTTGGTTGGTCCCTTTGGCCAGCGCACAAGTGAGAATTCACTGTATTTCTATTCGGGAAAAGGGGCTGTATCAGTAATGAACAATTTAACATGATTATTTTTTCTCCTTGAAATTTAAAAACTTAGCGTTTGGATACTTTCTGAAATAAGCGATCCAATCCCTGCATGGGTGCTACTCTAAAAATTAACAAAGACTGAAAAGTACTTGGCATCATTTTGCTACACAAACATGTTAGCGCGTAATGTGTCTGTAGTTTAATGCACAAATATGTTGCTTTTTTATGTTGTAAATAACTATATAATAAAACCAAATTGCAAAATTAAGTAAAATCTAAACTTTCAGAATAGTTTTTTCGAAAAGATTTTTTGGAAGAAAACGCAATAACGAAAAAATTACTGTATTAGTTACTTAAGAAAAAAAAGCTTCGAATTCACGCTAAAAGATTCTTGACAATAAAAAGTTTCTGGTAAGAGATTCTTCGCTAAAAAATAACACTGGAAAAAACAGCTTTAAAATAATTTTCTGGATTAATGTAGCTATGATTGAAATAATTGAATTACTAGTTTTCAAGGTGCAACTAGAGAGAAAGTTATTAAGCAGTTGCTTGGTTTTTTTTTTTTTTTTTTTGAATAATCTAAATGAGATATTTTTTAAAGCTTCATTTCATTTTTTGCCAAAACAAATTTCCAAATGATACGACATTTTACAGAATACGGAATTCCGTCCGTCAGACGGAAGTGTGGCAGCCATGAATCCCTGGCACGAATTATTTCTCACAACGCTGCCATGGCTGAAGTTTACTCTGCAAGCTCGAACGTTTCAGTTACTGTCTGTTTGCGTATTGTGCGCCTGGCAGCCACGAACGCTTCCATTTGAAAAAAAGGAGAGATAGGTATGAGATGCGCACTTGTCGATGCCTTCAGTTTTTGTTCACTTGCTACTTCCTCGTTGCGTTTCCCCCCTATTTCGAGAAAATCAGAAGAGACTTGGGGCGTGCGCAGCTTCGATGAAGGTCTTGCGAAAAAATGTTAGACAGTATTTAAGATGTACGCACAAAATCCACTTTTTTTGTACGCGTTAAGAAGATGTCCATACTTTTAAACTGAGTTTTGGAATTGAATTCCACAAAAAATTGGATAGAAGCATTTAAATATTAATCATTTTAGTTGGATTAGAATACCAACAATAGACAGGATGGAAAAAACAGTAACAAAAAATACGTTGCTATACATTTCGATTTCTGACACTGAAAGACCTGCTCGTTGCCCAGCGGTAACGCATTTAAGTAGGAACCAGAAGGTCATGGGTTCTAATTCTACCGGGGTGTACTTGCGGCTCTGCAACGCATTTAAGTGTTAGTATTCAAAAAAATGTGTTTGAACAAATAAATGAAAAACTACTTTTATCTATCAAATTAAACATTTTATACAAAATTCACGCGAAATTGTGCTTTGTTAATATTGTATCATGAGCTCAAAATTCGCAATCATACCGTCGCGGCAGCGAATGGGATTTAAAAATGAACATCATAAATATGTACTTCATGTTTATCATGTGCGTTTGAAGTTCATATCAAAGAAATACATGAGCTGCATATTAAAGAAATTTTTGTAAATAAAAATTTTAAAAATAATAATGTGAAAGCAAAAGTTAGTTATGTGAAAGCAAAAGTTCCATAAGTTTTGAACAGCACTTTTTAAGCAAAGGAATGCTAAAATATCGATAAAGTCACGCTTTTAACCAATATTTTATCAAAACGAACAAAATAAACCCCATTTGCATGAAAATAATAAATTAAATTTTCAAGATTCATTATAGTTTTAATCATGAAAGCTACACATATTGAACATGTTTAGCAAAAATAGCTAACGAAGCACAAAAATAATGTTTAGTAGCTAATTTTGATCTTCAACGCTCTTGAAGATAGCGGTCAAATACATGATTTCGAAACGGAAAAAAAAAAAGCACCGATTCCTCGATAAACAGCAGAAATCAGCTGAAGGTACACCTGTTTCGGCATTTTTAACTGACTTGTGGAATTTCAAAAAAAAAAAAAGCAAGCATTGACTGAAACGCCACTTTTAACAGATAAAAATAATTGTATCTGTTAAAAGTGGCGTTTGAGTCAAGCTTGTTTTTTTTTTGTTGAAATTCCATAAGTCAGTTAAAAATGCCGAAACAGGTGTATCTTCAGCTGATTTCTGCTGTTTATCGAGGAATCGGTGCTTTTTTTTCCCTTTTGAAATCATGTATTTCACCGTTATTTTCAAGAGCGCTGAAGATCAAAATTAGCTACTAAACATTATTTTTATGCTTCGTTAGCTATTTTTGCTAAGCATGTTCAATATGTGTGGCTTTCATGATTAAAACTACAATGAATCTTTAAAATTTAATTCATTATTTTCATGCACTTAGTTCATTTTACAATTCTTTTTATCTGTTTATTATGTCGTTACGGATGCAGCTGGAAATACCCTTTCGTTGTTGAAAATTTACTCCCGCCCTTTTAACAAAAAGCGATTCAAATGTTTTACATAGTTCTATGATCGCCAAAGAGGGACTCTAAAAATGCATTGCGACTGGCCCCCAGAACTGTAAATGCATGTCAGAAGATCAAAACAAATTTCGGAGTTAACTCCTGATTATTTTGATCTTAAGCTGAAGTAAGGACCATTCATTGCTGATGAAGAGAGGCGCAAAGCCTAGATAACCTCCCACTTTCGATTACGCGTTTCTGAATCTTCTTAATCTACTCATTCCTCTTATCTCGGAAACTCTCAGCAAGGGCGCCCCGAACTGAAATTTTTGGGAGGGGGAAAATTATCAATTTGCCGAATGAAGTTCCAATTTTACCGAATGCTAAAATACAAGCATGCACACGTGTCGTACATGCCCAACATTTAGTGAGAAAAAAATTAGGCATCTCTTAAAAAACTCTAAAAACTAAAAAGAACAAATAATCTCAATGTTGCAATGTTGTCTTCAAATTGCCGAATCGTCAGCAAAATGTGCCGAATACGGAAATTATTGGGAGGTCACAGTGACCTCCCATCGGGGCGCTCCTGATCATATCAGAAGATCGAAACAAATTTCGGAGTTAACTCCCGATTATTTTGATCTTAAGCTAAAGTAAAGACCATTCATTGCTGATGAAGAGAGGCGCCAAAACCTAGATAACCTTCCACTTTCGATTACGTTTCTGAATCTTCTTAATCTACTCATTCCTCTTATCTCAGCCACTCTCCGCTAATAACATTGCCAAAAAATAAATCTTGGGAGCACCGGACGCGCTTTCTTGAGCTTTTACTCCACTATAAGGAAGAAGAGCTCGAAACAGGTCGCTCTGCCGCAAATAAAACCCTCTTTTTCTGATTGAAAAAGAAACGATTTTCTTTATTCTCGGCTCAAGTAGCCACGCGAGACCTCGAAGACGTACTGCGCGACAAGAGTAAAATTGTTCTTTTTTTTTGGTGTTTTGTTTGTGTGCTAGTTTCAAGATGGCTTACTCCGACGTCCACTTTCGTCCAAAAAAAAAAAAGGGACAAGTGCCTTCTGGATTGTTTTCATTTTATTTTTGCTCGGCACGCTTCATTTGTTGTTTTTTGCGATAGTGTCCACCAAATGGATGACACTGGAACATTCATCAAGCCAAGAGGTATAGTTTTTTTTTCGATCTGGTTTCGTTTTTAGAACGAATGGTGCCGTTCGGGAAAGAACAGTTTCTGGAAAATTTTCATTAGTTTCAAAAAAGTTTTTATTTTTATTTTAAAAACTCTTCCTGAAAAACCTCCTTTCTCCCAGAGCTGAAATATATTTCCTTTGATATTAAATAAATATTTTGTTTACTGTGTCGTAGGATGGGTCATAAAAACGCAACATGTAGTTTCCACGCTGGTTTGACTAAATGAATTACATCAAAACAAATCTTTAATTTTATTTTTTTGTAATTTATTTATTTTAAAGAGGAAAAGTTTTAGATGTCGTTAAAACATTCGCCCCAAAAAATTGATGGTATTTTGTAAAGCGCTTAGGTTGGCCATTATTGTCCCTAACACAGATCTGCAATAAATGACTCGACTATTGAAAGATGCTGTTGCTATCATTTCCACTTCCACAATTTGAATATGAGGTTTGTTTTCGAAATAAATTTTCTCTATCCTCCTGCATCAATGGCTAACTGCTTAACGAATAACAACCGACCACAAGACTTTCGTGCCCAAAAGATATAACTAGCACGTACTCAGCATGTATTCGGTGATTTCAAGGCTTCGAGTATCGAACGCGCATTCCTTTAATAACAAGTTCGATCTCACAATCATTAAGCCTTCCTTTGCTCTTACCAATTTTTACACAATTACTATTTTTGAAACACCCTGAATTTTATATTTACGCACAATATAGAAAGCTTTCAGTCGTTTCATTCCAATTTATTTTTTAAATATTTCTTACGGTGTTAAAAAATATTTTCGCTGTGAAAATAGATTTGCTTCCCGTTAAATCACTTTTTGTCTAAATGAAAATATGAAATAATGACAATGGTGTATACAATGATAGTAGTGTTCATTCTGGTCTTGATTTGGGGTAGCAGAGACACTTCATGCAAGATTATAAGATATCCCTACTGGAGAATTATCTTCCACAAAAGCAGAACCACACATGATGTGGACGATGAACTCGCTGTAATGCGATACTTTTTTATACTGCGGTATCTTCATTATCTGGTATGAGAGGGATTCGGTGATGACGTTATTATCTTAATGGAGGAAAAGAGGGAAGTTGCTGTTGAAACTTTTATTGCTTTTGTCTGACTTTTATTCTATGACTAGCGAGGCAGTCATTTGTGTAATGATAATTTTTAAATTTAATTAGAAGTTGAATATTAGCAAGATGATAAAGATTAACCTTTATGAGTGGGGGAGTGGGGCTGGTAGAAATATTTAAAATTACAAGATCACTAAAGATATAGGAAAAAAGGTCAATTCATAACAGCAGTTCTCAGCAGCGTGGTGCGCAAAAATCTATTGGGTTGTGTCTATAAATGATATCACATTTTTTTCAACATTTTTGACGTCCTCCTCTGATTTTGTCTGAGTGTCACACTTCCCCGCATCCTCTTAGCTCTTTTTGTCTCATGTCAGGCTATTTTTTACGAACATATTTTTAAAAATGCATGATCTCACTTCTTGTTACACCCACTTTCCCCTTGTCCCTAAGTTTCGGGATTTCACGAACGGTGGTACTACGTACCCCTCAACCAGTTCGTTCTCAGTTTTCAGTAGCATAAAAGTGAATTTTCTTTACTCAAAGTTAAGTATGACATTATTTCCAGCCAACAGATGTGGGGAAAAAAAGAGAGACAAAAAGTGTAGCTGTTTTAAACATTCAAACGGAGTATACCTTTCTTTAGGAACACTCTGTATACTGCTGTGGTAAACACAAAACTCGTATCTGCACTTTTATCAAAATTGAGTTAAGGTCACAAAGTGATTTAAAATGAGGATTTTAATACAATATTTTACGGCCAGTTGTAAATGGGAAATATTTTTTCAAAATCTGATAACAAGGCGTTCGAATTAAGTAAAATGGTTGTAAAATTTTAAACAATTTCTCATTTTGAGTTTAGTTGCAGATACGCTTAAACCAATACTGTCGGTTCCAAGAAATATTATTCGATTAAACTGGGTATTCGAATAAGTGGGGATCTTTAACATTACTTCTATGGCATCGGTTCCGAGATATTTTATTCGTATAAGCGGGGAATTCGTTTATCCGTTACCCGATTAAGCGGGGACGACAGTACCACTTTTGCACTTAGCACGGCAATTTATTGGTTAACACATTTTTGTCATATTTTTATGGGAAGAAAATTGCGTACCCAGGAGAGCAGGACTTCTTTACGATGTAGTGAGTATAATCGTGATTTTGCCGGAAAAACCACTTGCACCACCGATATGGCGAAAAGGATTTAATCTCAAATTTTAATCGTGGACATCCCCGCATGACAATGACGGATGAGCAAACATCCAACGTGTTAAATAGCAATCTCCTTGTCCTGGATTCTATCAATGAGTCAATCCCAATTTTCTCTCTCGCCCAGTCCTCGGAAATATGCGACGATTAAACGAAGATGACTAAGCCAGTTAATTGCCGAACCTTCGATCAATAGTCCAGAGACAACCGCCCCCCTCTCCCCCGCAACCTTTTAATCGATGCAATGGCCGCAAAGGAAGGGGGGCTTTTATGTACAGTGCAAACTTTTTCTGTCTCTGCTCCCCCATTATTTTGTCGCGCTGTTGTAGCGTCTCTACCTCCACTGTTCCACGGAGCGAAAAATTGGCTGTTTTCCCATGGCAATTAGTTTGTTGTCCTAGGGCTTTTGCGTCTAAATTAGGGTCTTTTGTACTTGATTGCGAGAAATACACTTTAGGTGAAAGGGAAGGTCTGGAATTAATGAGTACCTCCTTGAGAGAAGCGGACGCTTCACGTTGGGGCCTGGAAGATAAATGTTGAGAGGATTTGGGGAAACGACTAACACGTTGTGGGCTTCAATTATTATTCATTGTTCAAAACTAGATTCGTGTTTGTGCTTAGTAAAAATAATGACGTGGCTGAGCGGCGTTAAAGTTAAAAGGAGTTTTAACGTTTCGGTGTATTGTTGCGTTAAAATTATTTAAACGTTCATTTCGTAACGAATATTGAGATGTTTCTTCAATAAAGCCTAGAAAAATATTTGGCTGCGGCAATTTGCAAATTGGATTATTATTGCCTCAAAAATTTGAGGTGCGACGTCAAAAATTAGCATATCCACTTTTTAGAAAAACTCGTTTTTTTGGTACATAATATATCTTCCAGTTGCCCTTAATCAATCTTTAGAAGTCCCAACGGAACGAATCCATAGTTATTAAAGTGCAAAGTAAGGCCTTTCGATCAAAAGATAACAAATCCACTTCCAACAATTTCTTCAAGTCGTTTCGAAAAAACGGAAGCAAGTCCTACGCGAATCTATTGGAAGTTAACCGAGTTTTTTAGAAGAGCAAGTATCCAAAACCCCTCTAAATCCTAACCTGGTACAGTAGCCGCTACTTAAATGAATCGCGTTTGTTCGGAACAGTTTTGACTCGATAAAACGGCTGTTTCAATATGCGGCTAATTTAATGTTGCTGGATTTTGTTCTATTTATGTCCATTTGATTCATTAAAGCGGCTGATACAATTAACGACTAATTCAATTAACCGGCGCCCACTGCATTGAAGTTTTGAATTTGGAAATCTCTTACGTGACAGCTGATCGATTATATGATCTATGGACAAGATATATTCTGCTAATGGAATTTACAGCCTTCTTCGGCAACGTGTATCAAATAAGTCATTTTATGCTAGAAAGAGTGAAAGAACTTGACAGTATTGGACGTATGACTAACATAAATAACAACATATTTTTCATGAATAAAATAAACTTTAAATAAATTTACAGCTGTTGCCTTTCTTTCATCCAGTTTGAAAATTTGAATGTTTCTCTACTTGTTAAAAATAAACGAATCTTTTTCTCTCACCCGATTACGGGCAAGTGGAGCTTGTATACATTCATATTTATTTAAGACGGAAAAACTTTAAAACGGATGGATGATTTTCAGAAAACGAGATTACTCTCTCAGAATAAACGCCGGAATAAATAAAAAGAACAAACGTTCTGTTGCATTGTTTCTAAATTTCTTTTGTTTTACTGCTGTGAGGAGAAATGGATTCAACGCAGAAGAAATGAGTAAAAATCTTTTTACTTGACATCCTTGCCGAGGCGGAATGATTCTGTTTGCAAGAAGGAAGTAAAAAAAAAAAATGAAAAAGCTTCCTCTCTTCGTTCATTTATTCCGCCTAGTTTTGCGTCTAAACAAGAAAGATAAAAGAAAAATCTCATTCCTGGACCCCTTGTTAGAAATAAACGAAAAAAAAAAAAAATGGATTGAAGAAACTTTGCTCAAATAATGATGACGTCGTTGTGGTTTCGTTCCTGGCAAAGCGAAATCATTCCATACACCACCGTGGGAAGTACCTGGCATTCCAGCAGGTGTCTTCTGCCTCCCTGCATCAGGAATATCTTTTTAGGAGGATAAAAAGATCTCTTCTGCTTTTGTTTTGCGCGGGAATTAGGAGCGTGCGGACAAAGATGTTCCGTTATAATGGACTGGCAACCGAAGATTGGCTTCGGAAACAAATGACATGGAACCTCTTATGGCCGAGGAAGATTTATGGCGAATGAAATTCCCGATGGGCCATCTTGGCGTGTTTCTGCATTTGGCAGAGGCTTTTCTCTTAAGGCTTCCTTTATTCGATGAAACATTATGAGGAGGTTCTTGTTGCACTCATATTTATTAGTTGTCTTCAGGAATTTATTGTCATTTATTAGCTGTCAGCAGGAGTATTTCCTCCTAAACAATCGTATGATGGTTTTTTTTTTGTTATTTGGAGATATTTTAACAATATGTAAGGGTATGTGTCGGTCATTGCAAAAGTGGTGTATCTATTTTTTTAATGCAAATTTGTTTTCTAAATGGTGTCATATTCAGTTTTATTTTTAGAAAAAAAAGGCGAAGTAACTTATTTTTTTAAAGAAATCTAAAGCTCTAGACCAGCAGTCAACATTCAACAACGGTCGATTCAGTCAGACGGGCCATTTCGTTGATAATGACCACGAAAGAATCAAGTCTCAGTCGCTAAAAATGGCGACCAAGTGTTTTTTTTTTGTTAAAAGTAATATCGCGCTACGACAACACGCTTCCAATTATATTCTTGCTGTTATTCGTGATGTTAGTTGTTCAACTAGCCGTTGAAATTTCGTTTGTTGCTTTTGTAAAGTAACAATGTTTTGTGTTTTTAAAATTACTAATAGCGAATGGGTTCTTTTATTTTTGTGCTGCTTATATACTTTTTTTAAAAACTGGCCACCAAAAGTGCAAAAGTGACTGCCAATTTTTGTGATATTGGTTGCCAGGGGCTACTATTTAGGATTCCAAGTCTACAGTTTCACTGATGACAAATAGTAGCTGAACACTTGCGGCCTGAAAGCAGATCATCTCCTTAAAATTCTAAATTTAAGAGCTCATGAAGAGAAAAATGCAGTCTCTGAATATAACTAGGATGTCGATATATTGCATGTAGTGAGTCTTGTTATTTGAAAGACTTGAACAGTTTCATTAAACAAATTTTCTGAAGAACTCGTTGATGAATTTTTATGTTTTATAACAGCTTACAAAGCAGGCTAGTCCAAAACCATAGAGGTTTAAAAGGATTATGTCGGATTTCTCATAAATGTATGAATAAAAATTCGCAGAGTTGTACTCAAATAAATCTTTAAAGAACCTCGACAAGTCAGATCCACTTTCTAGTAAGGCTCGTCCGATGCATCGACCAGGCCGATGCATCGACGCCGATGGTTGAAATTTTTCCCATCGGCATCGGCCACCGATGCTAACATAGAAAAAACATCGGCCCATCGGCCACAAAAATGTCTAAATGCCGATGCATGGCTGATGTTTTTTTAAAAAGTGTTCTTGAGAAGGAATTCTATTTTCTCTGTTTTTTACTTGATAATTAAAGGTACGCTCAGCATATGGCTTGAAATAGGGCAGCAAACGGGACTTAACAGTTCTGGGTTTTGGAATTTTTCGAATCGGGCAGATACCGAAATTTTCACAACACAGCAGACACTTTCCGAGTGATCGCTGTGATGCGAATTTTAAGAATTACAGCAAAACCTCCGAATAACGGAACCGGAAGTTTTGTCCGTTATTGGGAGGTGTTCACAATTAGGGAGGATTATGCTATTTCAGATTTTACCTATCAATTTTATACAGAATTATAATATTAAATATGTACCATTGCCATCTTGCACTACGATACTTATAATTTGTGCATTATTTACTAGATCTCGCTTGAACTCATATCATTTTACCTTTGTAATAAATATCTTATTTTTTTCTCCATCATATTGTTGTATCTTTCTTTGTTATTTATACAACACTTAGCGTTTAAATCACTCAGTTGTCTCCAATTTATGATATTAGTCTGCATTGAAATTAAAATTGATTAGTCCAAAAAAGAAAAGAAAAAGTAAAAATATTTGGAACATCGGATTGCAGCTAAGAAAGTATCTGTATGACTACACCCAGTACAAACGGTATGAATGAGCTCTCAACTTAATACGTCTCTCTCTCTCTCTCTCTCATATAGTTTTTGTCGAATGGTAGTAAAATAGAAATTTTGGCCAAAATCTTAATGACTGAAGAAGTAGAATAAAATGAATATATGACCCATCAAATCTCTCAGAAACTATTTTTTTTCCTAATCGTTCGATTTTTTTTTTTTTTTTTTGAAATCGGCTATTGGAAGACGAAAAAAATCGGCCAGCGGCCAACTTTGAACAATCGGCTAACAATCGGCATTGGCCCATCGGCCAAAAAATGCCATCGGTCGAGCCTTACTTTCTAGTGCACTTTTTTTAACACAATATAGCTAATTTTTATAAACACTTGAAAATATTCCTTTGTTACCATATAGGAATACTATATAATGTATGCGCACTATTGTAAAAGTCGAAGAGAAATACCACAATGTAAAAGGTTGTACGGCCGCCTATGTTTTCTTTGCCCAGAGTCCTACGAAGTAAAAATTGATCCCCACCCAAAAATATTTTAAAACCCATCACGCGAAAAAAATTCACAACACATTTCTCATTTTCATTTGAACATCTAAGTAAAAATTCGTGCAGCAAAATGAAACGAAAACTTCTCGAAATTAGTTTTACCTATTTGATTAGAAAACGGGGAAAAAAATCGAGTGCTTAATATCCGGAGATAGATTCATGGCGTAAATTTTGCACTTAATTGAAACGTCAAGATGCGCTGAAACTCGGCGATTTATGTGTCCCAACAAGGAGACAAATTAGAACCGTAAATTACTTTAACACTCACATTCGCAAGATCCAAGTTCTTAATTAAAAGCTCATTTTGGAATTCAAAAATCCGTACATTTAAAACTAAAAATGCACAAATAAAGAAGTGTCGCAGAAAAGAGGATTTATCGATAGCGTTTGGAAAAAAAAAAAGTTTAGCTGTATCGAAGTTGAATGTAATTAGAATCAGTAATGGGAAAACGTTAAGTTTTGTTTTTGCCTCTATCTTTTCATGCGCTACAGTTTTAAAAAGCTTTAATTTGTCAAAGGGGTAAAAGTAAAAAGATTTCAATCCACAAAATGGTATTTCGCTGCTTCCCCCCCCCCCCTCTTGCCAATTCCCCTCTGTATTTTCCAAAGCTGATTACATTCACCAGAATCTTTCTTATAAACAAAAATCTTGCTTATAAAAAGTATATTTCGAAATGCAATCAATGCAAAAAGTACAAAGGCTACCAATAATTCTTCCAAACGAATTTGAAGGGAATCAGATGGTTTTGATAATTTTAAACTTTTATTTGGCAACGTACTACACTGCAAAAAGTAACTTCTTTTTACAGTATTATACTGGCAGCAGAGGTTCCAGTTTAAAACTGAAGGCACAGTAATAAACTGTATAGCTAGCAATTTTACAGTTTATTACTCAGGCCCGTCATTTGGGGGGGTGGAGGCAGGGGGGTCAATTGCCCCCCCCCCCCCGACTTTGAGAAATCAATGTATTTACATATAAGTGGGCGTGGTTTTTGTTGTTTTCGGGTGAAATTCTGTTGTGTTTTTACCCTTTAACCCCCCCCCCTGGAAAAACTTGAAATGACTTCCCTGTTATTACTGTATAATTAGCTGTGTTATACTGTAAAAAAAAAAAAAAACAACAGTATATAACAGTAAAATGATCAGTAATAATCTGTGAAACTATCGATTTTGCAGTTTATTACTGTAAACTAGCAATTTTACAGTTTATTACTGTAAACTAGCAATTTTACAGTTTATTACTGTAAACTAGCAATTTTACAGTTTATTACTGTAAACTAGCAATTTTACAGTTTATTACTGTAAACTAGCAATTTTACATTTTATTACTGTAAACTAGCAATTTTAGTTTATTACTGTAAACTAGCAATTTTACAGTTTATTACTGTAAACTAGCAATTTTACAGTTTATTACTGTAAACTAGAAACTTTACAGTTTATTACTGTAAACGAGCAATTTTACAGTTTACTACTGCAAAATTAGCAATTTTACAATCTATTACTGCAAAATTAGCAATTTTACAGTCTATGACTGTAAAATTAGCTGCACTATACTCAGGGCGAGGACTGGTGATAGTCTTCGAAAAAGGTGAGAAAGGTGACAAATTTTAAAACAAAGGTGACTAAAAGGTGACAAAAAAGTAACTAAAAGGTGACCAAAAGTAATTGGTGAAGAAATCAAAAAGCAGAAAACGATTATCCGTTTTTCCGACTTTTGCCAAAATAGCCTACATATTGTTTTAAAAGACTTAGATTCCGAATAAACCATTTTAGGACATATTTTCAAAAAACATTCAGTGTAAGCTCTACGTTATGTTCAAAATTTTTTTATTGAAATCAATTAAATTAACACCTGAAATTATGAAGCAAAGATAATGACAATGTATTTAATGAACATATTTTATTTTCTTTATATTTTTAATAGCTCATTGCAAAATCATCAGCATTATTTTTCTTGTTTCTCTAAATACAAAACATAAATCACTAAAAAGTATTAACAATAGAAAATGGGCAAAAAAATAAAATTTGAAAAGTCAGAAACTTTGATTGAAACCAAATGATAACAACTTACAAGGTAAAAATAAAATAATGTTGAAGCATAAAACTGAAGATATTATTTCATGCAAATAAAAGTTAATGTCCTTTGCTTGGGGGGGGGGGGGGGGGGATCTGAAGACATGCAACGAAACACATCTAATACTGAAGAGAGAAAAACTTTTATGCCATATTTTAAGTCTTGTGAGCACTGTGCTGTGAAAATGTTCTTTTTTTTTAATTTAACCAAACCCTCACACACATCAGCAAAATTACGTGTTAAACTTATAAAAAAATTCTTTCCAATAGATTAGTCATTTATTTCTGCAGTGAGAGGCACAAAAAGTAATTTTAAATGAAGTTGTTAAAAAATCATAATAACTAATGTTATTACAAAAAAAGTTCAAAAAATATATAGAATAGTCAAAGCCAGGGGTGCCCACAGGGGGGATTATGGCGCAAGTTGCGCCATCAAAATTTTTTTTTGGGGGGGGATTGTTTTAAACTAATTTATTTGTTTATTTAAATTATTTATTAATGTATTTTTTAATTTAAATTGCTTACTGATTTTTTTTTCAAATAAAAATTATTCATTAATTTATTTTTTAAATTTAAATTATTTCTTTAATTTGTTTATTATTTTTTATTTATTTATTTATTTATTTATTTTTGTACGTGTGTGTGCTTGAAATGTCTGGAAGGGAAAAAAAGCGATTCTATTCTTCACATAATTCGAGCTTTTAAAAAAGTAATAATATTTAAAAAATATAATAGTTATAATTTTAATAAATAAATAGATAACAATAAAAAAAATACTAAATAATATTAAAAAAATAAATAAATAATATTTTTTAAAAAATAAATAATATTTAAAAAATAAAAATAATAAAAAAAGGGTGAAAAAAATAAAATAAAAAGCACAAGGGGGTTGTGAAAATTTGGGGGGGGGGGGGGGGGGAATTTGCGCCATTGAGCTTGGGGGGGGGGGGATGAGCACCCCTGGTCACAGCATGCAGAAAAATTTAAACCTTAAGCATGACATGCAATATTACAATTTAAAAAATTCAAGTCAACATCAGAGAATTTTCAAATTCATAAAAAATTTTAACTGACAAAATTTTCTGCAGAGCAAAATATATTAAAGAAATTTCCAACAAAAAATATTCATTTATTTCATTAAAAAGCAATTTCATAAAAAGCAAAGTTGGCGGATCATTTCTGAATTTCTACAAGTAGTGGAAGGCAAAGCAAGGGTTCGTCAACTCATATGCCACAGTGAGCCATCATTAAGCAAGATTGCTTACCAAAGATTTTTTTAAAATTTTAAAACTTGACATTTTTTTTAACTTGAGAGTTGTATAGAATAATAATAAACATAGAATACAGATTTGTAATGCGGAAGGGGACACATTACAGGTCAAGAGATCAAAAAAACTGGTGACCTTAAACCTACCTTAACAATGTGAACATATTTGATATTCAGTACTATCAGAAACTGAAATATATTATTCGGGATCATCAGCGAATCTTAAATATTAAAATTATCTTAGCAGGAGCAAAAAAAAAAAAATTCAAATCTAACGTTTTCAAAAAAGTTTTACATTATGAAAAACAATAAGAGTCTCCAAAGTTTGAAAATAACTTGAAACTTTTAAACAGGTGCTTCTAGACGTCTTTGTTTTGTGAATGAGCTACAGTTGAAACACTTTTTTAATGGTTGAATGACAGATTATAGATTGTTTTTTTCCAAACTTCTATTTATTTTCAGGTAAGGAAAAGAATTTTCACTTTTCAAAGATTTTATTTATCAAAAATAGATTTTTCTAAAACACATTTCAAGAAAGGTTTAAAAAGGTGACAAAAAGTAACCAAAATTTTAAAAGGTGACTAAAGGTGAGAAAGGTGACCGAGTGCTTTTTGCAGTGCACTACTAAGAAAATATTAGACGACGGAGTTTGATAAAACCGCTATAAGCGGCCGAGCTGTAGGCAAGTCTACCTACAGCTCGGCTAAGACATACAGAGCCTACAGTTTCGTTCTTGTAAGAAACTGACCCGCCAGTAATCAAGCTAGAGGCAAATATCCTCTCATTGTAGCTAAGATCAACTTCAAACTGGTAGAGAAAATAAATTTACTAAGCCAGCGAGCATCCGGAAATCATGACGCAGTTCCACTCGAAAAAAGAAAGGAAAAAAGCTAAATCGTCCATAAGCCAGGGCAGAGGCAGAACTTCCTGATAGATGAGTTCCTAACGAGGAAGAAACTGCACTCTCTAGATTTCGTAACCGAGCTGTCTGTAAATTTGCTTACATACTTTTACCTTTGCCCTGGCTCATGGGCGATAACTTACTGCATATTAATGGTCCATATTTTTCCTATCTGTAGCGCTGCTACTAAATGGGCAAGTAGCTCTCATCAAGTCCCCAGTTTGAAACAGACACCATTTTGCCGTTATGGGATGTTTTACAGTATAACAAAAATTATAAAAATAAAAAAATAAATAATGAAATCGGCTGAAAACTGGAGCCCAAAAAAGATTCAAACTGTCGCGAAAAAAAAGACTCGAACAAAAAGCACACTTTTCCTTGAAGGCTAAGACAAAACGGATGCAGAGCAAATTTGATATCCCTTGCAAGAATAGCAGATTCTCGTCTATTCTATTCATGTTTCAAAAGCTTTTCCTGAAAGCACACAAGTCCATCCCTCCAAAGCAAAAAACGTGGCAGAGTGAGGATCTATGGTATTGAACAGAAAAAAATGTGTGCTTCACAATATCAGCATCGGAATGCTGTTCCAACTGAAGAAATTGCTTTTCCGGTTTCATTAACCCATTTATGCCTAGTAGCCTAAAAACGGGACGATTGTTAGTTACTGCATACAAAAACCTGTAATGAATATATCATTTTACTAAAGCTGTTTTTCTCGGGTTAAATAGTCCTTCTTGAGAAAACCAGTTAGAGCCACTATTTGGACATCAGAGTTTATTTATTGACAGTTATTTTCAGACAAACCAGTCAAGCAACGATCCAGCGTGGGTAGCCACAGAAAGTAAGTTTTCTTTTGCGAACTCATTTTTCAAAAATTTAAACTATTTTAAAATGATTTGCTTAAAATTGATCACAGATGCCTTCTGTAATGTTACTTGGCAAAAGTAAAGTCGAGTAAGGTCGTTCTTTGCTCACATATCTGCAAAATATTCCTTAAACAGGACGTTAAATAACTTAATAAATATGGCAACGGCGAACTATTTTAAGCCTAAAATGCATGCAAACCATTCCAAGTAAAAGTTTTAAGCAGATAATAGAGCCAATGTTTGCACTGTGGGCCCAGGAAACCGAAAAAAAAATGAATTCACGGGAAAACTCAAGAAAACTTCACGAAAAACTCGACTAAGCTGAAATAGCTGTTTAAACAGTGTTTAAAAAACGTCTTAATAAAAATTCCTTTATGGGGCCATTAAGTGTAAATGTGAAATTACTAGATGCGCGTTGTGAGCTGTCTAATATTCACACAAGATGAAAAATCACTATTGGAGTCGCAAAATATTGATAAAATGTCATAGAGATACATAATACAGCCGTGTGAAAGTTGTATGGATTTCAGGGACGTCATTTCAAGTTTTCCAAGGGGGGGGGGGCAAAGGGTAAAAAAAAAACAATACAATTTCACAAGAAAACAACAAAAACCACGCCCACTTATATGTAAATACATTGATTTCTCAAAGTCAGGCGGGGTGGGGGGGGGGGGGGCAAATGACCCCCCCCCTGCTCCCCCTAAATGACGGGCCTGATGGATTTAAACGTAAATTCTAATATATTAACTAGAATTTGCGATATATATATGCAAATGAGAGCATACAAAATGTTACTGGGTTTGACAAAGAAATCAGATTTCAAAATTTCTTTGAATATCGTTCAAATTCAAAATAAAAGGTAAGAATATCAACTTAAACTACTATTAGCATTTAACGTATTAATTAACGGACTGCAAGATACGAATTTGAGTATAAAAAATAAATCCAACTGCAATTAAAAATAACTTGTCAAAGAAATAAAAGAGGCCATTAACTGAAACTAGAATTTCGTTTAAATCGAAAATAACTAATAAACTCTAGAACAATTACGCTTTAATTTAACATCATATTTGCTGTACTTAAATTTTTGTTTAATTCGTGCATTATGGATACAGAGACAGCCAGCGCGAAAATCCTTCAAGTCCTCAGGCAAAGCCGTAGAGGATAACTCTAGTAAGATAGAAAAGACTTCGTACAAAGAGTCATAAATGGTAGTATCAAATACATGTTGTGTCTACAGCGCATACTGTTAACACAGACAACAAAAAATATATACGTAATATAAATAAGGCCGCAAAATTACTTGCTCGACGTTGCATATATACTTTTAATTAATAAAAATTATTATCCGACTATATGAAAAAAGAACTACCTCGCATTTTTCTTCTTTTCAAGCGTCAAATAAAAAAATCCATCCACCTAATTCCCAAAATTTAGCACAAACTAAAGAAAAAAAAGCAATAAATCCCAAAAGAATTTTAAACTATTCTCGCTTAGATTAAGAATTTCGTTTAATTGAATATTTTCCACTTGAAAATTTTATGAACCGTTTGAGTCCAAAAATAACTTTGCCGCCTTTTCTTTTTCCAAACAGAATTCCTGGAAATTATTTCGGAAGAATGCTCCTTAAAGAATAAATCCAGAGAATGAATTTTATTTCGCCACCCAGTTTCTGCCCCCCCCCCCCCCCCCCATAAAGGAAAAATAGCGTCACGGAAGCAGTAAGTTTTCCAGGCGGATAATATGGTTGTAATATGTATGTATACATAAAGAGAGAAAAAAATAGTTTGATGTTAAATGGACTAAGTTTTTGGCAACACTTCGAGTCGAGAAGAGATGACAAATCAATTTTATTGGTCGCCTCCAGCCAAATGGCCGAGTTTCTCAAACTTCAATGCTTACCAAAGTGGTGTAAATATTTCTGATTGCAACTTTTTGCGCTCTTTTTTCTTTTCCGCTATTCGTAAAAATTGCCTGGAGTGATGTATTTAAGATTAAGTGTTCTTTTTTCGTCATTGTGCGTGTATTTTACTTCCAAGTAATTCAAAATGCAATTCCTAAAAAGTTAATTCCAAGTATTAAATAAAATCGTTACTTTAACGAAAGAGATGCAACTTTTTAAAGTAAATCTACTTATATTAAAAACTGAGTATCTTTCTAACTATCTTTCTTTCTACCTATGTCACGCTTCTTTCTCCTGAACGCCAATGAAATAAAAGTCGAACCAGGTACCGATAGATAGGTAAATTTTCAGGCTTCATTAGTTTCAATTTATATAATTTTACGATTTTAATTAGCGAAGATATCAATTAATAAGTAGTCAAATGTAAAGCGATTAAGCCTAATAAATGATTAAATATGAAATCCATTGTTGCAAAACGTGGTTACTATGAAACCGTAATAACAATGATAATGAGAATTTTGAATGAAGGCTTAACTAAATCAAACACGAAACTCATAAGCGGGCCACTTACGTAGTATTTTTATCGCTAGCTACTTGTAATATTTTGAAACATTCATTTGTTGAAAAGCCATCTACTTATATTAAAAACTGAGTATCTATGTCTGCCTCTTTCCCTTGAGCGAGCAGAACTTGCTGTAACTTTCCTCACGTAAGTTTCCTCACCATTTTGAAGGTGCGAAGCAACTCAATAATTCGAATGATTTTTTTTTGGTGCAGGAAAAAAGGGAAGGCGTGAAGCGCCTGTTAGCGAGCCGCCTTGGCGGCGAGTATTTTTTTGAAACATTCTTTATTACTTTTAAAGGCGCGAAGCGCCCGTGCAACGCCGGGCCACGCAGCTAGCTGCTTGGGCATTAGTGGGCCACGTACGTAGTATGTCTTAAGATCTTATGAAAATTGAATTATATCAAATAATATCACATCAGAATGAGGTAAACGTTGGATGGCGGGGGGGACACACACAGCTAGTAGTTATAATAACTTCTGAAACAGTTATGTTGCATTTATTTAATTTTATTTATTAATATTCTTATATATATTTCAGAAAATAAGACTGATTATTGAATTTACTCTGCCGCAGATTGGCGTCAGTTGCAGTCGTTTTGCGACTGGCAGATATTGATTCATGTGATTCGTTGCTTTGCGTGACAAGAACCATAGGTAAGGCGATATCGCGTCACAGCTGTGGGATTTAATCCCTTTTATGTCCCTTGGAAGTACACCACGTGAATTCAACACACCTCAAAACGTGAAAATTCGTCTCAATTCCGAAAGTACTCACGAATCCAATACTTTCTTCCAAATATTAGATACAGAATAAAGTTTTTGAAAAATGTTTCAAAACATGCATTAAAAAAAAAGAAAAATTTCAAAAATTGACTGGAATACGAAAACGTAAATTTCTCCAAAATAGATTATTTTTTATATTCTTTTAACGTCTCAAAAGCTTCAGCGCGGTATAATCAACGTCTTCGCAAATGCCCCCCTTTCTATACATCGTATCTCGCACCTTAGTACTTTAGCCTTACATTAACCAAACGCTCTTTTACAGACCTCTACTGTGAGATCTGGGGCCTTTCAGATTCATAAACTGCTGATTTTTTTTATTTTTTGTGTACTTTTTTCGTTGTTTATTTACTTATGTTGATGTTTATACTACACTGCAAGGTTTCTTGACAAAAACATCGTGACGTCAGCGTGACGTTAGCCTATGAAAAACGAGCCAGATAAAACGTCACAGCCTACTTGCCTGCCGAATTAGAGGAGATCGCTGACTGCTTGTAAGCTCTTATTGGCTCCGCCCGTAGTGACGTTCAGTGTCAACTTAAGTTGCTGTTTAGTATAGTTAGTTTTCTGTATAGTGCTCCTCTGGTAAATTAACCTCTGACATTGAAAATGCTGCCCTCTTTTTGGATAACAGGAAAGAGTAATTGGCACTGAAATGAGTTGGGTTACTTTCGTACTCGCTTTGCAAAAGTATTCCAACTCAAATCCGAGGCACTTTTCTATTAGCATAAAAAAAGGGAAACATAGTCAATCTCGGAGGGCAACTTAAAGTTAGACCACGAAGAGATGGGGATGGACTGGAAGCGGTAACGGACCACTTCATTCTGAAATAGACTCGATTAGCGAGACACTTGGGCGTTCTCGCACAACCAACCTATTTCAAAAGGAAGTGGTCCGTTTCCACTTCAAGTCCACCCGCCATCTCTCTGTGGTCTAGCTTCCCCAGTGGAACACCATATCCGTTGCTGTAGTTATTTTGCAAGTATACCGTTAAAAATGTTTTTTAAAGATCTAAAACGCGTTTTAAGCATTTTCTTGAAAAATATAAGTATCTTCCTTGGTCAATACAGATCCCAGTAAACATGGAATACTCAAACAGCCACCATCTAATTCCTATTAAAGGGGCTTGGCACTTTCTTAGAATTTCCGCCATTTTCTTGGCTTCCACCATTTTCGTTTCCATCAAAAAGTCCCAAAAGAACAGAAAATCACGACAGAAGGTAACAGCCACCATTTAAGTGCAGGAATAGAACACAGTGTGTGTGTGCGAAGGAGAGATTGCGTGCCCTCGAGCACTGTACTAAGCGACCAGGAGTCCCCCCCCCCCCCCAGGCACTGCACCTCTTTTTCTTACAGATAAAACGAAACACGGAGGGGGCAAGACTGTATTACGGAAATGTGGAGAAAAGGGAGCAGAAAAAAAAAGAAGAAATTATGATTTACCGTCGCAATATCTTTTTCACCGCGCTTCAACCAAAGAAGATTTCTTCATTCCCTCACCAGGCTTTTGCCAGTGACTTCTATACTTTTCGGGACTGTAGAAGAATGTTTTTAAAGGGATGAATTTTGAATCGTTTCAAACCACAAAAGCATGACTGAACTTTAATATACTTCAGGAAAACTGAAGGAGAAGCCAAGTGAATAACCAAGCTTTAATCTGAAGATAACCAATGAAAAGTGAGATTTGATAGGACTTTAAAAAAAACAGGAATAATCAACGTTTTATTGCACAAAATTTGCAAATATCTGCCAACACGTGTTTCTGTGTTATAAGGTACTCCTCTTTCAAAGCATCGAAATGTGAAGACGAAAAGTAATTTGAAAAAAAACAGCACGATGGAACAGAAGACACTTTAAATAGTAAGAACTAGAGATGAATTCGTTGATCTCCAGATTTTACTAGTTAAACTGTCTTTTGTTCCACGTTTTGCTTTTCTCGGTATTTTTTCATCTCCAAAGTTCATATTTCATTGTTTTGCAAAAGGAGTTCCTTGTAACCTCGAAACACGAGTCTACTAATATTTGCAAATTTTGTACTATAAAACGTTTATTATTCCTATTTTACAATGAAAAGTATACAAAACCGGTAGATGAAAAATATGGAGGAACTTTTCCATCTCATCACTATTATACATTTATTTATTTGGCATTTTATTTTTAGACAATATGTCAAATACTATACTCATTACTCATCATGCCTTGTCACCTCTATTGATTAAAAAATGAAACCGTAGACAGTATCAAAAACTAAACTAAAGCGGCAAATTAGCTTTTGCAAAAAGTCACAGCATGTATATGTACATAGACTCTATAAACTGGAGGCAGCAAAAACGCAAAAAACTTGGTAAAATGTCTACTTGCAAATGATAACCTTAAAGACTGCAGGAAATATAGCAATTCGGAAACAGTAGTTGCGATCACAAAGAACTCAATAATGTGCACGAAGCCACTCTACTTATCACTGTATTGCGATACTTGCCAACTGCTTTCAACTGGAGTTCTAACTGCTCTCTACAAAGGAGAGACAAAAATTTAAATTTAGGTTAAGCTTTTGAAAACCAGACTTCCCATCGGACTTTATGTATTCCTGCACGGACGATTTTCTAAGGGAGATCTGAGAAATTTCTTCTTGAACAACGCTAATCCCGTCCTAAATCTCTTATTTATTTAGTAGGCAAAACCTTATCGTCGCATTTGCCTGCGAAACTTTTTTTTCCTCCGCGCTTTAAAAAAGTTTGATGTTTTGTTGAATAACCAATTTTGTTTCAAATGACCCTTTCCTCAAACCTCATTATAACTACAAAAAAGAAACGAGCTAGAAAAGTCTGCCAAATATGCACACCCACTACTCCCAAAGGCATCTCCGACGCAAACATTATCTTCATCTTCCAAGGCCTCAAGTGTGAGCTTACCCAATATCGGAAATCTTCGACAAGCCATCAAATAAAAAACCGACGAAATCGGATTTCCAATAGAGCGTCTCCAGGTTATGGAGACGGTATTATGCAAAGTTATGAACATCAAAAGGCGCGCAACTACCCAGTAAGCCAGGCCGTTCAAGGTACTTTTATCATCTATGCTTTTAGCCGACCGCCCCAAATTGCCGGGGCTGCACGGGTCCCGGCATTGTTCAGAATGTGGCGGGGAAGGTCTTGCCAGAACAAGGGGCATATTTCTTCATAATATCGCACTCTGGGGAGGCGAGCAAAGATTAGATGCAAGACCCCAGGGGAACACTTAAACAAAGTGCCATCCATTGCGCCCTGACATAGCTCGAAGGTCAGTTATGTTAGGGGAGCCGAGTCATCCGACATTTTGGTTCTCAACATGTTCACACACACTAAAAAACGAATGTTGTGTTTGCAGCATAATTCAGCTAATTTTAGAGAAATGAACTGTAAAATTGCTAATTTTCCAGTTCATTGCCGTGCATTTCATAGTTTTAAACTGGAACCTGTGCTGCCAGTATTATACTGTTGTTTTTACTGTACAATACAGTTAAATTTTACGGCAATAATCTGTAAAATTACTAACTTTACAGTAAGAAACTAAAATTGCTTGTTTCACAGTTTATTACTTTGCATTTTACAGTTTTAAATTGGAACCTCCACTTTCAGTCATTTTTTGAAGTGCATGATACCACGAAAATACGTGTTACTGTGAAAGTCCGAAATTTTTGGAAGATGTCGACATTTGCTGGTGAATGTGAACATTCATATGCCTAAGACACTGACGAAAGACCGAATATTTCCCGTGGATCACTGATGAAAGCCAACATTCTGCAATCCCGGTCTTTCACAATGACTTACCCGTATACAAGAAAACTGGTGTCTAATAGAGTATGGTGACATTTTGGTTCTAAACGGGTACGCATGACACCACTAGAATACGTACAACGGTAAAAAACCAAAATCGGTATATGTTGACATCTGCCGATGAATGTCAACATTCACATAACAAAGCTATCGACGAAAAACCGAATATTTCCAGTGAAAGTTGACATTCTCCAGTTTCTCTGTTTCAGGGAAACATATGCACGAAAACCTAAAGGAAGAAAACTGGAGTCTAGCATCAGACGTATTGTTTCACTCATCTCCATATATTATTTCTCTAAGCCGAATCCTATACCCGGTCAAAACTCGCTCATTTCTTTATCGAATTGCATGAAAATTTATGATTTTGAAGCTTATCCCGCGGGCTATTGACGAAAATTAGACCCACCCTCTAAAAAGTGTCGGTTCGTTTTTTATTCGAACTTCAATTTTTGGGCACAAAATTGACTCTATCTAGCGAAATAATTGTCGTATCGTCTTCATTTTGATTTCATTCGAAAGATTAAAAAAAATGCGTTCTTTAGAACGTTTCTCCGCTAGCGCCGCGTAACGAGAATCTCGAAAATCCACGTTTAAGCGACTTATAAGCGATTGAAGTTTGAAAAAGTTAAATTTTTTGCTCAACTGTCAAAATCGTTACATTGTTATTCAAATCAATTTTAAATGCGACATTTCAAGCCAAGGCTTAGCTCGGTAAACCTTAATTGTAACTTTTATTGTTTCAAAATACTATGGTAGTTTTACGATAACGTTAGTATTTAGTTTAGTAGTAGCCTTGGGTATTTGATTTTAATATAGGGTATCACTTTTGTAGTAGTTGTAAAAGTGAACGTGTCTTTGATCTCTTTGAAAAGTTGTCAGAACGACGGCAGTAGATGGCGATGTTGTGCAAATGAAGCCAATAAAAATTGTCGTATTAAATTTTAAGTTTAGAGTTTTTTTTTTTTTTTTTTGCGGAATTCCGCACGGGTCACCTAGTATGTCACTTGTTTAGTCGGAGATTTTCCGTTAAAGGTACTTTCTAGGCGCATTTTTAATCTAGGAAATTCTAATCATTTATTGCACCTGACCTGATTGCCCTTGATTAGTTTTTAAACTATTTTATAGATGGCAACTTTTTATAACTTTATGCCAACAATAGTGTTTCCCACCACGTTTTCTATTTTTGCCAAAATTGAAAGTCAACAACTCGTTAGAAAAAGAGACACATAGTTTCCCTCGGGTAAGTTAAGCTATGACCTTGACAACGTCTGCACCTTCTTCAGGAGTTCAGTACAAAAAGAAACGCGTTATTGGAGCAGATTTGAGTTCGAATACATATGAAAGTAATCGAGCTCAACTCAGTGCTAAAAACTTCCCCACTACCCCCCAAAAAAGTTAACATTGTCGAGATCATAGCTCAACTTTTCAAAGGAACACTATACCTATAACAGAAATGTACCATATCAAAAAAGTGAGATATAAAAATGAGGTTCTTTGCTGGTAACATTTCCCGATATAATCTGTTATTAAATTTAAGAAATTGGTTAACTTGCTCGAGTTGTTCAAAGTAGCGTTTTAATCAGCCATCAGTGATCAAAAAGACTTAGAAACCAGCAACTGTAATAACGTATTTACAAATCCTATACTATAATACGAGAGATGTTTGTCAAGTCGAAAATCGCCCCGGAATTAATAAACTCCGGTAAACTTGGGGGTCTGGGGTTTTTGGCCACGGGGAATCGATTGGCACCGGTTTTGAAGCGCTACGGTCGAAAAGTTCGGAGTTACAGATAGGATTCATTAAATGTTTGAGAAGATTTCTTACTACGCCATTTTCTTTATGATTTCTCTTATTGTTACCGTTTCATAGCAACCGCGTGCTAACAATGGATTTCATATTTAATCCCATCAGCGTAAATTTATGTTTTTATGGTATTTGGCAAATAATTTTTGGCAACATGTTAGAATTGTTATTGCTTTTGAAATTTAAAAGAGATCGATCAAAATAAAGTTAGAATTGGGTATGGGCAGCGGTAGAGCCGCTATATAGACAGGCCGACGCATCAAGCTTAAGTTTCACCACTTTGGATCCAACTCATAAACTTTCACTTTCATTTTTTATTGTTGAGGAAATAGGGTTACCAGAGTAAAGTTTCGGGACATTGCCAAGCTTTGTTAAATTTACGTAAAAAGTTACCAAAAAGCGATAACTGGCCAGAAAAGACAATCTTCACACACGCGCTGGATCCAAAGTGGTGATTTTGATGCGTCGGCTCGTCTATATAGGGGCCTAAGGCCGCGGTTGTCCAATCGGTTAGTCGTCAGACTCGTAACCGGAGGGTCTCGGGTCGATCATTTAGCCGCCGATCAAAGATCCACCGTCTTCATTAATGGTTGCTGGGGGACGTAAAAAATGTTCGTGGTCACAAAATCCTCCAAGTGAAACGAAACCTCTGGGGTGTGCTGGCCCAAGGGTTTACTCGGTCCTTGCGCCTTCTTCAAAAATGAGCACAGCGTTCTTCAGGGCCCCATCCCGGTTAAAAATCGAGTTGTGGTATGTACGGGGGGGGGGGGGACCTGGAGTGTGAAGTGAAGTGAAAGTCAAAACCAACTGGAACCAAATGCGTACTGGAGAACAGAGACTCTGCATCCATTCGCATCAAATCCTCCCGCGCCTTCGGCGCCAAATGAAATGAAATTAGGTGTGATTTTACGGTGAGCATGGATTAAATAGGGTTGTGTTTTTTAAAATAAATTACGGCTGTTTT
The DNA here is from genome assembly GCA_038373865.1 of Uloborus plumipes. Lineage (NCBI taxonomy): Eukaryota > Metazoa > Arthropoda > Arachnida > Araneae > Uloboridae > Uloborus > Uloborus plumipes. The sequence goes on from JAXGGA010003426.1 coordinate 38,777, forward strand.
GAATGCGTAATTGCAACCAAAGGGTCAAAAATGCTTTTCAAGTTCATCTAAATAAGTACTTCGCACTTTAGAAAAAAACACGAGTTTACAAACCTCTTTTTTTTTAACCGAGCGGGCTCGGTCCCCTGGTACACGTTAGGGGTAATACGAGGAATGGTTGCCAAGTCAAAAATCGCCCCAGAATTAATTAACTCCGGTAAACTTGGGGGTCTGGGGTTTTTGGTCACGAGGAATCACGGGGTTTGGTTTTTCTAAATAAATTTGTCAAAAATATTGAACTTCAACACACTTCAATCTTTACACTGCTCACTTTGTACCATTTTTTTAATTGTATAGTTTTTTTTTTATTATCACTTACATTTTATTTTCTATGACTTTTCAAACTTAATCTTTGTATAGAATAATTCCCTTTCCGAAACTTTGTTTAGAATAGTTTACAATGGTGCACTTTAACCGATTATCTTTTCACCAATGGTTTCACAAATTTTCTTATGGCATGTGATGTTTTGATAAATCACAATTGAAAATTAAAATCTTCGAGTTAGCTTCGACACCTGTTTTCCTCGAGCGGAGCTCGGTCACCCGCTGGTATACTTGAAACAAGGAAGAATCTAAATTTCTTTGTGAACCAAAATGTCGGATAGGTTGACCTGTCTTCTGAAGGGGTTCCAGCTCGGAGGGAATGTTCGGACGCTAGCAGATCTCCGATTAGAAGGCAGGAGGTAAAATGTCTGGAGCAGTTTTACGTGAAGGTAATCATAGTGAGAAGGGGGAGGGGTAAGAATATTAAAGAGTTTTGAGCGTTTTTATGCATGAATCCCCACGAGGAATCATATGTTATGGATATCTATGAATTCTGATTTTAAAATTGTAGCAGTCTGAAGATGATAAAGATGTCACGTGGGAATAGTGCATCTCCACCTCAAAGATATACACAAAAATTTGCCCCTTTTTAGAATTTTTGAAATAATTGCCGAAGTTAGCAAGGAGTAAAAGTGATGAGCATGAAAATTATCTGCAATCACTATTTGCTCATTAATTTACTTGTTTTCAGTTGTTAATTGAAAGAAGTGCCGAAAATTTAATTAAACTTAATTTTCAACAAAATGCGCTGTTGCTACTTATCAAGACAGACAAATATACAAAATACATTTTTGCAATGGAATTCCTTAAGCGGCAGTCCACAAAAGATGTCGTGTTTTGCGGGGGTTAGGAGGTAGCAAGAAGTGTGACAGCACACACTTTTCTATTAACAAGATGTTTATGGAAAATACCGTAACAGGTAACAGGAGCAGCAAAAGGGGTGAAGTGAAATGTGAGTGACAGAGGAGCAAAGGGGTTAAAATTTGTTGAATAAAGAGTGACATCATTTATGGATAGATACTTTGTTGAATTACGGTGATTCACGCTCAAAAATGCACACTGGGTGGCACATTTAGTAGAATGACAAGTTTATAAGGGGTGTATTTAATTACCTATAAGAACAAACATTTGTTCCTTTCTTTGGGAACGTAAAAACTACAACTGTTATTTTAATCCTGCTTTGTGACTAGTAACATTGTCTAACATTAAGTGCAACGGTTAAAAGTTATTTTAATGCATCGGTTTTGCATTCCTTTTAGGAGGACATTGAACGCAACAGATGAAGGTGCCACGAGTAATGATAGTACGCAAGATACATTTTGACATCGATTATTATTTGGCTTCAACTAGGGCTGCAGAGCAGGAGTTGTAGTGTTGGACTGATTTTTGGTGCAAAGGAGTCGGAGTCGAACACGTTAAGACTCCAAGCATCTGAATCGGTCATCTTCCCTCAGAGTCCGAAACTCTGCCATTGCTATACCAATGCAAATCGGTTCGATTTTGGTGTAAAGGAGTCTGAGTCAAAGGCTTTAAAATTCCCGGATTTGAGTCGGTCATTTCCCTACGACTCGTCAGCTCTGGTTGCAACTGAGTGAAAATGATAATTAAAACGAAATTGTGGTACAGTCGGGGCCGCTTATTAGAATATCGGTGAAAATATACCCCGATTAATATAATACATTTTCAATGCACCAAACCGTTTTAATGTATTATTTTTATCCCGGAATATGGAATATCCCACTTATTAGAGAATATTTTATTGTGGCAAAATGGCTATTCCATTGAGCGGGCACGACAGTGTTATGGATTAAGTTTAGCTAATGATCAATGAAAACAAACGTTTTATTAGTTTTTGCTATGGATTATTTACAAGCAAAATGCTGAAATATTTGAAAAAAATAAAATCTCAGTCTTTGGATTCAACCTTACAGAAATTCATGTTTCAATATAACCTAACTCACTGATTCATCAAATTCATTCCTAGACAGCTTAATCTCACGAAAAAGTACTTAAAACTTACTAGCTAAGCGAAAACTTAATAGAAAGAGACAAGCAATAACGGAGGTTTAAGGCTCGTCAAGAGAGAGACGACACCTCAAAAATTGTCTAACCCAGTGAGGGGTGGATGATGGATTTAAAAGGCAATCATTTCGGCGGGGGAGGATTACTCACACAGCAGGAAACAGACCCGCGGCACCTGGAGCATCTTCGGATGCGGCCGGGATTAGGGATGTGAGGGATGAGATGCGGAAGAGGCGCAAGAGGAAAAGTTCGGGATTCACTCACTCTGGAGCGAAGGGTTGCGGCCAAGTCCGAAGACCTGATAAATGGTGTTTGTGAGAAAAGTGAGGGTTGAGCGGAAACAGATTTCCACACAAAGAAACAGACGAGAAATGGTGTTTCGATGAGGGATGATGATTTCGATAGTCGTCTGGATTTGCTTCTTTCTCTGATGGTAAATTGATTCTGGAAAGTTATTATTTTAGAGAAAATTTTTCCCTTATTTTTGTAGCTTAGGAAAAACTAATAGTACGCATGGGGAACCAACATTTTGCGGTGTTTACTTGTTCAGCCTGTGAAATATTTCGATGTGCACGGTTATAAATTCGCATTTCACATGTGTGTTTGTTTGCGTGTATGTATGTAACTCTGAGTAAAAGATAAAATTCACGTACTTTGCCATACTTAATACCAGGGATGCACCGATTAATCGGCAGTACCGATTAATCGGCCATAATCGGCCACTTTGCCGATTATTATAATCGGCAAAATCGGGCCGATTAATCGGATGCAAAATATTTTTCAGATATTATTCTTTAAAGTATACTTTCACTAGGAAACTATGATGAATAATTTTATTAACAGTAATATTAATCCTCACAGTTGATATAAAGTTTTTTCTAAATGAATTCTCCTACTTTGAATAATAGACAATGATGCAACATTTTTCGTGTGGCGATAGTTTTCTCCTTAGCACAGTGCTTTCAGATAACCTTTAATTTTCAAAGAATAAAAGTATTGAATTAAATTGCTACTAATTACTAAAATATATGAATCAAAAGTACTGCTAAATTGGAGTGTTCACCACACGCTCCCTCACCCCTCTTTTTTTTTTTTTTCTTTTTTTGTAAATTTTTATTTCCAATTAACATAACTAAAAATGTGTTAATAATATTATTGACACTAATATGAAAATTGGTTCTAAGAAATTTGATAAAATATTGAAATTATTTTGTGAAAACTAGGAAAATGGAAAAAAAAAAATCTTCTCCCAGAAATAAATTACTATTTCTAAACTTGGAATTGTATAAGAGATAAAAACCAGTGCTGGTAAAATTGGTAGTAGAAAAACAATTATCCTTATCATTAATCGGCCGATTATCAACAGCAGATTAATCGGTAATTGGCCAATTTGCTTATCGGTGCATCCGTACTTAATACTATTATCAATACTAAAGGCTAAATTATTTCACATGTTGATGCATTATAAGTGCATGTAAGCTTAGCGGATATTCAATAGTTTTGAAAATCAGCGGGAAATCAGTTCGAGTATGCTTGATTAAACCTAAAAGCGTATTGTTTAGTTTTTTTAACTATAATTAAGATTATTTTTATTTTATTTTACTTATTTATTTATTAATTGTTTCGATGGAAAGCACGCAGACGTACTGAATAATGCTTTGGTACATATACAGCAAAAATATTTTGTATTTTTGTTAAAAACGTGGTATTGAAATCTGTTATTTATCTGTATTTTCACTACAACAAATAGTGAAGTTACAATAAAACAAACACAAAGTATTCACACGAGATAAAGCATTGCTATGTGCCTTGGAATTTAGATTAAGACTATGAAATGAGGTCACGTCTATTTGCTTTCGTCGAGTTACTTGGACGTAAAATTATAAATTTCGCTACCAAAACATTTTTTAAAATCCTTACAACTTAAGACTTTTCGTTGCATTAATTATAAAAATCACACCCACAGTGTACCTATGCATGTACAGACCCACAACCTTTTTAAAAAGTAAGAAAACTTAAATTTACATTTACCGATACTTGTTTCAATTGTGATGCGGTATTATTTCAAATCTTAACATTTTCCAAACACATCAGATAAAAAAGTAGAAATGCAAAAACTTTTTTTTTTTTTTTTTGTACAAACGGAGAAAAATGTTTTCTTCAATTCGAAAAATGTTCTAAAAAAAAAATCTATGGAAAAAATCAAAACATTAAATAACCTGCCATACACACCACCAACTCGGCTATTTCGATCCATGGACAGCTGTTTCGAGCTTATTATGCTCTCATCAGCATGGAATACGAAAGTGGTCGAGTTGGAGGCAAAAATCCTCTTATAAAGCAAAGAGATCTAAAACAAAAAACTGGCAGCTCATGTGAAATTAGAATACCAGCGAGCGACCGCACTTGGTACGGTACGTACTTGGTACGTGGATCGAAATAGCCGAGTTGGTGGTGTATTGCACGTTTCTGCCTTAGCCCTTGCTTAGAGGCGGTTACTCACTGCTTTATACCTTGAGCTCTGCCTAAAAAAATTTACGAGTTGTACCGTACCAAGTGTGGTCGCTCGCTGGTATTCTAATTTCACATTAGCTACCAGTTTTTTTTTAGCTCTCTTTGCTTTATAAGAGGATTTTTGCCTCCAACTCGATTACTTTCGTATTCCATGCTGATGAGAGCATGGATCGAAATAGCGTAGTTGGCGGTGTATTGCATGTTTCTGCCTTAGCCCTCTTGCTTAGGGGCGGTTACTTACTGCTTTATTAAATAACCTACTTTATTATTCATTTTAAGATTTAAAAATTAAGAAAAAAATCATTGACATAATATCTTAAGCCTTAAGTAGTTTGAAAACAGAAAAGGGATATAAAATCAATACAAAATGACAAAATAGAAAAAAAACTCATACCAAAAAGATGCAATATTCAATCATGAATACAGGAAAGAACAATGAATAGCTTACCTGAAAGAAAAGAAAAGTTGTTAGATTATGATGATAAAAAAAACATACATACCAAAAAAAAAAAAACACTTTTTCAAATTTTTTAAGCTTTTTGTGTCAGAGTTACTGATTTTTAACACAGCAAATATTGCACAAATATGACATTATAATGCATCTTTAAAAAAGTACAGAAAAAAGTTTTTTTCCCCTTAAACTAATTAATCGAGGCAAACCGCAAGTTTTTTTTAAATCCAGAACTTGGAAAGAACATTTGCTTTGGACAGATTGAAACTTGAATAGCTCAGGTAATTCGAGTTTTAAAAAAAAAGGGTTTTTTCCGCTCACCATACTGTGAATGCAAGCATGAATACAATATTCGAAATGTTGACATTTCGCGTTATTTATATTTTAATCTCCGTCGTAGGTAAAGAAACGGACGATAACTATAATGTGTCAAAACAGAAAATTTTCTATAAACGTTGTTTTGCTGTTCGAAAGATCTTACAGTTTTTATTAAAGGTTAGTTCACTATCCAGAAAAAAAAAGTATTTCCTAAAAATGTCGCCCGATTAAAAAAAAAAAGTCAAGATTTAAAAAAATAGACAACAATTATGACGAATAAAGCTTTTTTAAGAAAACGAAAGAATTAAAAGACGATAAAATATAAGATCGCGTTATAAGAAATCGTTTCAATATCGTTTTTGTTAGAGCAAAAACTCCTCAAAAAAACTTTTAAAAGAATGTTTTCTTCTACACTCGCAAAACTATTTTTACCTTGACAATATTCGATAATTATGATTAACAGTTTTAATTGTAAAAATAAAAAAGGGGATCTTTCTACCAAAAAAAAATATTTATTTGGCATAATATTAATTCTACCTCAATTTATTTTTTAACTCAACATGCAAAAAAATAGAAAAAAGTACATTACGAAAGCTGGCACTTTAAATGCAGGAAAGAAAAAAAATATCCAATTAGAAGGCAGCATCTGGTTCTCAGAACCAATCATTGAAAAGCTTCTTGCGTGCTATTAAAGAACTATTTAATTATCCTATTTATTTAGAGATTTAGGTGAACTTAAGGGGACAGGGTTATGGCTGAAAGAAACTGAATCGATACTTAAATGTAATTAATCTTCATCATGTTAAACTAAAGAAAGCTCTTCTGAAAAATACTAGAGGAAAAAAAATCGAAGCAAAAAAAGAAGCCTGTTTCTAAAAAAAATTCCTTTCATTTAAAAGGAGGATTTCAATGACAGTTACATAGATAAGCCTAGTAACAAGTTGTCAAATTCTTGCTTTAGAGTGGCAAGGATTACGACTGAGTTAAGTTTAGAGAACAGTTAATTATGAGCATTGTTAAGCAGTTAATTACAGTGTTCTTTTTTTCATTAAACAATTGCACTAGGAGCGAGAGGTGCGAATGCAACTGCTTCAGTTTCATTAATTTGCTGTTTTTTATGTTGTGTTAATGAGTATGTGTATAAATCGAGGTAGTAATGAAGGACAATGGATAATTAAATTTTATTAAACTTCACAAAAAGTAGATGGTACTTTTGAATTTTCTATTAGGCAATTTTTAATGGCTGTTTCTTTTTTCATTTGAAGTAATTTTTATGTTTGTGTCTTAATTAGCCATTTTGTAATCTGTTATTCAAAGCGGGAAAGGAACAGATAGAACTCGAAAAAAAGAGAAGAAGTAGTATTTAGTAGTGAAAAAGTAATTGTAAGAAATGAAAAAAAAACATTTGCTTATTTTGATTAAGCTCATATATTGATCAAACTATTTTTTCGCACAATTTTTTTCCAATTGCTATTGTTTAAAAAATTAATACTGAAAAACCTCTAAGCAATCAAACCTTTGTAATGTTGGGATACGGGTATTTCCTTGCACACTCGAGTCCGCTTATTAGAATATCGGTTACACAAATATCCCTCTCAATAAAATACATTTTCAATGTACTAAGCGTTGTAATGCAATATTTTGATTCTGGATAATGAAATATCCCACTTAATAGAATATTTTTTCATGAAAAAAAGGCTATTCCGTTAAGCGGGTTCGACTGTATCTTGAACTCAAAGTCTACATTATTTAATTCAATAAATTCGAAGCTGACTAATTCAAAAACCTCTTCCGGTCAAATCGAAAATGTGACACCGGTGAGAAAATTCAATATTTTGCATTATTGATATTCAAAATTAAAACATCGACGGTTTATGTAAATCAATTAAAAAATATCGATATTTAGAAACATCAAAGTTTGAACATCGAATTTACCAAAAACCTTTATTTATTAATTGCACGCTTTACGACTTCTGTTACAGGAGAATTGAATTCACGTTTTGTATTATTAATTTATAGCTAAGATGTTTGAGTTTAGTTATAAACTTATAAACCCAGTCCGTAAATTTATTAATTTACTAGCTTATTACTCGGCGTTGCCCGAGTGCTTATTAAAAATACTAGCAAAAATTTGAATTAAATATATGTTTGAATATCTAATTTTTCTGCATCATACAATATTTGTGCCAATATTCCAAATTAATTAGAACATGAATTATAACTGAAGGGTCAGGGGGAAAAACCTTTGATTCACATTTTGTCACATTTGATTCATTTTGAGAAAAACGAAATTTAAACTTTACGAACTCATAAACTTCCCCAGTATACTTGTTCTAAAATGACAATAATACATGGACTACAGTGTTTTTTCACGAATATTGCATATACTAAACGAAATTACACTTATTTTTCTAACAGGTGGTAGCATCAGTTTAAATTCAACAAAAAGTGGACTACCGCGGTTTTTTCCCCTGACCCTTCAACGGTTTTTAACTTATTTCATGCTAAAAGGAAATAGATGAGCCTTAAATTGATAATCCATTGTTAATCGCAGTATTTGTTGGAAAATACTCCTATTTAAATGCGTTAAATTTTATAAATTTGGATGCTAAAGGCTTATCTTTATTACTCGATCTATTCAAAATTGAAAGAAAATGGCCATTTTGAGACAAAAAATTTGAAATTCAAGCTTTTTGGAATTTTTTTTTTTAATTTCAAAACCCCACTTATGTGAATTCTAGTGCATCAAGGAATCTCTGTGCCAAGTAGCATGAAAATCTGACAAAAACTGGATTTGAATACAGAACAAAGATACATACATACATCCATTTTCATATGTATAGAACAGCGGTCGGAAGTAGCGCGCTACAAGTAGCGAAACTACTGTAGTAGCTACATTTTTTAGTAGTTTGTAGTGTAGCGCACTACTTTTAAAAAAAAGTAGAGTAGTGAGTAGCGCGATACAAAGAAATTGTAGTTTGTAGCGATTTCTGAAAACTACTTTTAAGTTAAAATAAATAAATAAATAAATGAAAAAAAAAAAAGAGAACGAAGGAAAAAAACAAGGTTTTTCTTGTAGCGAATATTCGTAAAAATTGTAAAAAAGAAAAAAAATCTAAAAAGGATAAATTTTAGCAAAAAAAAAAAAAAAGGAACAAAAAGGAGAAGTAACAAATAAATTCAAAGACAATTCCTATTTTTATTCCATATTCAAATGTGGTAATTTTTTAATCTAAACCACGTTTCGAATTTTTTCGGTCGATCTTCAATCGGTGTATTCTTGTTATTTATTTATGTTTTAAAAAGTAGCGAAGTAGCAACTACGTTTCAAAAGTAGTGTAGCTCGCTACATTTAAAAAAAAAGTAGTTGTAGCTGTAGTTAACTACATTTATAAGAAAGTAGTTGTAGTTGTAGTTCGCTACGAAAAATATGTAGTTTCTCCAACCACTGGTATGAATATATCTTTTTAAAGGGAATAAAAGTAATAGTGAATTCTTTTTTTATTTTTTTTAAAAACGTTTACATTAAGGAGTCTAACTATTTGTTCAAGATACTTTATGAGCAAATAAAATCTTATGTAGCAACCGACCATTTGATAGACTTCAGAAAATACATCCAACGGCAATTACAACGGCCTACGATTAAAATTTCGTAGATCATCGTAATTACCGTTTAAACTTTGAAACCCTTTAATGCAATTTAAAAGGGTACTCTCTCCTCGGGAAAAATCGCCAGCGATTGCTGCCTAATTAAGAAAATACGACGCAGGAATGGAATCCATTTAATTCTCCGTCGAGCAGTTTGACAGTCGAGCTAATCGGCTTTCTCGGAAGAGTCGAATAATTGACACCCAAGACCGCGAAACAAATCGATTGAAATTAGCCCGGCTAAGCTTTTCGGGAACGAAGGAGAAAAAGCTTTGTTTGGAAAAAGTAAATGAATAATGGGAAATTTAAAAATACGAGCATTAGGATTCTGCGCCATTTTTCGTGATATTCACAGATGGCGTTATTTTACTCTGAGATTGTATTAACCCTTTATGTACCAAATTAATTTAACAATGAATGTTTATACATTATTTTGTTCAGGGTTGCCACTCAATTCCGGGGGGAAAATTCCCTGTGTTTTCCCTGCATGAATATGCAGTATTACGAACAAGCGAACACTTATATTCTATATGAACATTAATATCCTGGCACAGAAAAAAACCTAACTAAATAAAAACATAGGGAGGCAAAGCAGAGTTCATTAAAACTGAAATCATAGAATGGATTGATGACTAATCTCACTCTCTAATTAAACTAGCATAAGCTTTAAAATGCATTTCAAACTAAGTATTAAATATTTACTTATAAAATAAACTTAGCAAAGAAAACTGTGAAGTAAAATTACTATTTATTTTATTTTATTTATTACTATTATTTTATTCATTTGCGCATAAATTTATTCATTGGTAGTTTACATATTTTAGGTTACATATTTTTATTTATTTTTTTAATTCATTTTGGCAACTTGAACTTTTGAAAGAAAGTAAAATTCCCTGCACTTTCCAGATTTTTGAAGAAATTTTCAAAATTCCCTGGATTTTCCCTGTTTTTCTGTTGATTTTTCAATTCCCTGTATTTTCCCTGTTTTTTCAGGTTTCCCTGTGGCGTGGCAACCCTGTTGTTTTTTTTAGTTAAAAATACATCAAACAATATATATACAGAGCATAAAAATTTGAAAATTTCGGGGGTCTAAGGCCCCCCTACGCCTTAGAGCCCTTAAGAAAACTGTTTTCGATCGCACATACCATCTGCCGGCCTCTCAGCGACGTACAAGGAGTGGTACTTAAAAGCTTCAGCATGATTCCAGCCATTTAGAATTCATGTTACTAAATTAATATATGCGGGACTTCTGAGTCCCGTCAGGGCATAAAAGGTATAGTTGTATTGTACGTCTCATTAAAAAAGAGTCGATTTTCAATAATGATATAACGTTAATTATACGTCCAGTAGGGTGGGGCGAAAAATAAAAAGTTTTCCAGATCAACTTCTAATAGTTGCCAAAAGTTGTCTTTGGTGATAGTTAGCTTTTGTGCAAAATTTGAGAAAAATCGGTTCATATCTTCAGGGGGCGCTGCGATCGCAAAGTTTTATCATAGCTTTTATCGGGATTTTATGGTTAAAATATGAAAAACAATGCCGTTAACTAATCTCATTGCATTTTTTTTACTCCTAAGATATCTTCAAGCATTCAAAGCATACGAAATAACTCACAAAAAATTAATTTATATGATATATTTATCTTTCAAGCATTTAAAAGAAACAAAAACGTGAAAAAAAAGAAATTTTTTTTAAATATAAAATATATTATATAAAATAATGTTTGTGAGTCATTTCATATGCTTTTAATGCATGAAAAAATCTTTTGAGTAAAAAAAATCGCAATGAGATTAGTTAACGGCATTGTTTTTCATATTTTAACCATAAAATCCCGATAAAAGCTATGATAAAACTTTGCGATCGCAGCGCCCCCTGAAAATATTAACCGATTTTTCTCAAATTTTGCACAAAAGCTAACCATCACCAAAGACAACTGTTGGCAACTATTAGAAGTTGATCCGAAAAACTTTTTATTTTTCGCCCCACCCTAACGTCCAGGGCTTAATTAGTAGCAAAATGTGCAAGAGAACTACACCCTATAGAATTTACTTTCACGCTCATACGGGCAATTCCACGTTAAAAGACGCATCAGTTTTTCGCAAAATAGCTCACAAAGATAGAAATATGTTAAATTTTTGTTTGATTTTACGAACCTAATGAAGAACAGGGTCTTCGCTACCATATAATGCTGTTACATTTTGAATATTTTCAGAAAAAAATATTGAAGTAGCATTTTCTTCGTAACGGTCGTATCTCGTAAAACTCGTCATTACGGAGCCAAATAACCACCATATTAATACTAATTCTGGACATCTTCAAAATTTAACTGTCCAAAAAAGGGTCTGAATTTCCCAAAAATGAACATTCACAACCAAATAATAGTGCTCAATTAGTACCTTGGTATTGTTTCAATTCGTTATTAACAGATTGCAGCACATAACCATTGTAAAGTGTGTTCTGTAGCAGTTTTAATATGATCTTTATGAAAAATGACATCGTTTACAATCTCAAGAAAAAAAGCTAAGTTTTTAAAGTTATTCCCAGCTTCCCAGTTTAGGTTAATTGCTGATTTTATTTCTTCTTATAAAATTTCTTTTTAAAAATTATATCGTAGGCAGAAAAAAATTTTGGTAAAAAAAGTATGTACCCTCTGGGGTCTTTTGTAACTTTTAAGGGAAGATTTTTCTTTCCTTAATAATTTTTTTCTTTTTTTACGTGATATTTTTTTAATTATTTTTCCTGTCCATTAAACACTTTGTAATCTGTATACAAAATATTTTCGGAAAAAAAATGTCAGGCATTAATGGGTTAAATACAAATTTACATAAACCGGAAAAGAATTGTAGGAGCTGAATTACCGTGAGCTCCTATGAAAATTAAACAATCTGTGTTTTTGCGAGAGTATAAAATTTCGTGAATTTTATACGAACAAAACCAAAAATTGATAACATTCAAAAGTTGAAATATTTCACGAGGCATAGAATTTCGCAATTACGATGGACATGGACATGGCAAAAATAAACGTTGTTACACTATTGATTTGTAGTTTAAAGCTCCATTATAAAATAGTTTGATTCAACAGAACAGGAAGCACTTAAAAACAGGGACAGAAAATAACAACTCGGTTCGAACAAGAATCTATGCCATTGCAGTTCTCGAGCAAAAGGAACTATATTTTCCTCATATTAATGGCCGATCACAGTCTGCTGCGTACCGCGTCACGATATTTTTCTTTTGCTAAGGGCCATTCCTGGTGCAGTCATTGTTTGCACATCTGAGAAGGCTGTTATGTCTACAGCTTGTTGACTGCTAGAAAGAATTGTTTTGGCTTTCCTTGTTAGTTCATTATAGAAGTTAATAGTCATGAGCTGAGGCTATCTGGGCCGCCTTTGATCCAATTTGAAGTCCAGGCTGACCACATATGGACGAGACAACAACAACAATAGAAATGGGGACGTGTCTGGTGCTCCTTTTCGCAGTAACCACAAGAATTTAACCTGTTTCATTAAGATGAAGATTCCCATTTGGGCTATTTCCTAGAAAATCGAGGAATCATTAGCGGTGAGATGGCTAAGAAGTTTCATTAGGACATCAAAGAAAACTTCGTGATGGCTTATTACTACGCACAAGATGCGCTCCACACAGGAGGAAAAAATAAGAGGAAAAGCCAGAAGCAAAGCATGAGAAACCAAACAAGAGCGCCCCGATGGGAGGTCACTGTGACCTCCCAACAATTTCCGTATTCGGCACATTTTGCTGACGATTCGGCAACTTGAAGACAATAAATTGCAACATTGAGATTATTTGTTCTTTTAGTTTTTAGAATTGTTTTTTAAAAGATGCCTAATGTTTTTTCTCACTAAATGTTATGCATCTAAAACATGTGTGCATGCTTGTATTTTATCATTCGGTAAAATTTGAACTTCATTTGGCAAATCGATAATTTTCCTCGTCCCAAAAATTTTAGTTCGGGGCGCCTCTGAAACCAAACAAGCTTCTACAGGCAGAGGAAAATAATGTACACACTTCCACATCAAGAATTTGTAAGATGGGAAGTGGTTTCTTAAATCATGATGACATCCACTTAAAAACTATTAAATTGTAAAAGAAAGTAGTGTGGGGCCCACACCAGGTTTTATATTCTATCTTGGTGAAAGTAGAAAATGTCGTTTACGTCCCGCCACGTGTAACTCCTTATTTTACATTCGAATGGAACTCCTATTCTTCTCTTAATTATTTGATATTTTTATTCGAACAACTACTTTACATTTAATAGAGCTTTTAATGCTATTCAATTTAGTTGGAAGATTACTTTACATTTTAATGGAATTTTTAAAAGCATTTGAAGCCTTCTTTATTCATTTGGTTGTTTATTTCACATTTTAATGGCTCAATTTGTTTGGAGAATTAATTTACATTCAATGGATCTTTTAATCTAGTTTAATAACGTTAAAAAATAATTTCAAAACACCAAGTAATGGGTATTATCTCCAAATAAATAGCTAATAGTTAGACCAAACATAGCAATAAATATTATGGTTGCCGTAGAATTGTATGATGTTGCCAACTAAGACATGATTAGTTTTCAATAGCGACAAATTCATTGTACCATCAGTGCAGTGGTCGGAAGTAGCGCGCTACAAGTAGCGAAACTACTGTAGTAGCTACATTTTTTAGTAGTTTGTAGTGTAGCGCACTACTTTTTAAAAAAAGTAGTGTAGTGAGTAGCGCGATACAAAAATGTTGTAGTTTGTAGCGATTTCATAAAACTACTTTCTAATGAAGCAAAAAAAAAAAAAAAAAAAAAAAAAAAAACAGAAAAAAAAAAAAAAGATTCAATCGCGTCTGACTGGCGCATATCGTACACGATTTCCTTTGCGAAAGCAGTGAGAAAAATGAATCATACAAATTCGAGCTGACCTCAGGCATATCATTTTGACGCCATAAGTTCTATATGTTAGACGGCATTGGTTTCTTTGGCGTCACCATTTTCATATTCCGCCAATATTTGCATTGAATATAGTGTATGGCTGAGGAAGGAAAATTTATGAATGAGCGATAACTGAGTGTTAGTGTTTTATAGCAACCGAGAATGTCATGTAAATGAATGCTTTAGCGCTCAATGCTCAATTGGATTATTGTTCCAATGTCCACCAAACATGGCAGCAATTTTAATAGAAGAGGATACAAATTTGATAGAAAATGACAATATCGAGCTGCCCTGGCCGGCGTATAATAAATACTTCACAGTTATTGAAATGATTTTCGTGCAAACTTTGCACTTTGAACAAAAAACTTTCTGTTTCTAAGTCATCCGCATACAATTTAAAACTGCATATTGAAGTAAGTTAAGCATTTTTAGCCTACTTTCCCGTTAAAAATAAAAGAGACGAAAAAAGCATTAAAATTGGCTTAATGCATCTAAAAAATGTCGCCAAGTCCAAAAAATATCGCCAAGTCCAAAAAATATCGCCAAGCCCAAAAAATATCGCCAAGTAAAAAAAAAGTCAAAAACAAACAAAAAAATGAAATAAATATCGAAAAATTAAAAATTTGAAAGTAGGGTATTGAGATGGGGAATTTGTGTGTCTGTCGGTCGGTCTGTCTGTCTGTCCCCCCCCCTAATAACTTTTGAATGAACATTCCGATTTGGACAAACTTTTTTTTGTTGGAAAGATCTCGGCGAGTACAGCTCATTCCCATATTTGATTTTTTGATTTGAACAATTTTTGGTTCAACTCCGAGCCGTTCAAATAACCGGTCCCGCGATACTAACTTTTTAATGAACAGTCCGATTTGAACAAACTTTTTTTTGTTGGAAAGAACTTTTCAAGGATACTTCATTCCCGTATTTACATTTCCGATTTGAACAATTTTTCGTTCAACATTGAACCGCTCAAGCAAGCTGTCACCCCTAATAACTTTTGAGTAAACAGTCCGAAAAAAAAAATGACTAACTGTGCAGACGATTTTTTGTTTATTTATTCATTTGTTTTATTGAATTTATTATTATTATTATTTTTGGCAGACGATTTTTTTTGTAACAAAAATGTTTCATTCACGAGGGCATTTTATTCTTTATTTATATTTAACAACTGGCAACGGATTAAAAGTGAAATTCGAGACATTTTATCAACGGACGAGTTTTTTTTTCTTTTTTTTCTTTATTTTTTTTCTTTCTTTGATAAAATGTGTTTTGATGTACTTTGTACTTTTAATTTTTTTTTTTGAAAACAATTGAGGAATTTTTCTACGGAAGAACTGTAACAGTTACATTCTTTAAAAGGTGCGACAAAGCTTTATTTATTCATTTATTTACTTTTTATGTGTCTATTTCATCTGATGAGAGGGGTATATTTTGCTTTTAGAAATCAGCTTCAAGTGCTAAAAAGGTATGTTTGACATAATTTTTAGTCTTAGATAATCAAGAGAATAATGATCAGATGCTAGAATGCCGATGTCGATGTACGGGAAAGTAGGCTCGTTTAGTTCTTGACAGAACTTCTTGTTAGTTATGTTTCACACTTCAGATAGCTTATTTATTAATATTTCATAATGAATACTAGTACCGTTTAGTATGTTTTTCATATTTCTTTAGTTTTGCTTCTTTAGTGACGGAGTATTGAAAAATATTAAAATAATAAAAATCAATTATTAAATATTTTTGACATCATTTGACACAATTGGAAAAACGTTTTCATTTCATTTTATCGGTGGCGTATTAATAGGGATGGTGTTCAGACCGAGACCCAACTCCCCAAGGGCGTAGCCAGGACTCACGTTAGGGGGGTGCAAGCAGTGGCACCCCAATAGGAGGTCACTGTGACCTCCCAAAAAGTTCTTATCCGATACAAATTGGCTGATGAAATTTGGAAACAGTGAGACAGTATTGCAAGGCTGAACTTCATATTATTTTATTTTTTTTCTTCAATTAATTAATTTATTCATTTTTGTGATGCCTCACGTCTCTTTTGGTAGACATAAATAAGAATGCATTTTTTTAATCATTCAGTAAAGTTCTGAGTTTCATTCGGTAAATTAAAAATTTTCTCCTCAAAAACAGGCAAGCTTACTTATAATATTTCACCCTAAAATTTTTATTCTTCGCATACTCAGATTAAAAAAGTTGTTTTCATGCTAAAAGACAAATTTGGGTTTGGTACAAGGATCCGTGTTAGGTAAAGAATGAAGCTGATTTTCTGATGTGGCGCCAAGGACTTAAAATTTATTGGTGGGAGAGGAGGCGAAGGGGGGGGGGGGAGACTCTCAATGACCGAATGAAATTCCAAATTTCACCGAGTAATAAAATACGAACTTATTTGTCTGCATCAGCATGTTACAATGAAAAGCAGGAAAGGGGACAAAATCGTTTGTCAAAAAAATAAATAAAATGGGAGGTCACAGTGACCTCCCATTGACTCTGATCTAGAGGGTGCAGCTGTACCCCCCTAGCTACGCCCTTGCCAACCCTCTTGAAACTCAAAATTAAATTCCTACAATGAAAATTCAATTTTTTTTCTCATATGTTTTTGAAAAGTAGCGAAGTAGCGACTACTTTTTAAAAGTAGTGTAGCGCGCTACATTAAAAAAAAAGTAGTTGTAGCTGTAGTTAACTACATTTATAAGAAAGTAGTTGTAGTTGTAGTTCGCTACAAAAAATATGTAGTTTTTCCAACCACTGCATCAGTGTATCCGTATTCTACACCCTTACCTAACTACTTAAATAAATTAATTTAAGCATATACAGAAAAGGAAGCACGGATAAGTTTTGTTGGACCTTTTTATTAGAAATAAAGAAGTCGATGCAAACCACTCCTTTTTCAGACCTCTCAGCTGTTTAGAAATAATAACGCACCTCATTATTAAATATGTTTACATTTTAAACAGTCAACATTATAATTGCCATTTTGCTATTTCTAGCTACATTTTGGTTTCCAAAAATGCTGTGACATGATAAAAGGAAGGGGGGGGGGAGTATTCTTCAGAATCAGAGTTAAATATAAAAAAAGAGTTAAATATAAAAAATAAACCACAAGAAGCAAAAGCAAATTTTGACATTATGGAAAACCATCAATCTGTTCTGTGACATAAAAAAATGGAGAAGAGCTTTGATCATTCTTTGACTGGTATTAAGAGAATCAATCATTCTAAGAATGGTAAAAAGTGGAATACTTGAGTGCTCATTCTCTAATTTAATAACGGGAGAAAGTCATTTAGTAAAATTTATTCTGCACAATTAAGCGAAGCCAATCGAATGTCAGTTAATTCGAACACAGATGCAACTCAATTAAAAACATGTTGAAAAAATGAATAGAGAGATAAAATCTATTGTTACAAGCAGGTTTCAGAAAAAAATCTAAATAATTCTGTTTATTTAATTCATTTGCATGAGCGTGACATTTTTACTTTTTATTCGTAATTTATCCTCGGAATTTTAAACTTTGGCTTTTAATTATGATATATTCAAATATAAGGGGCCTTTATGCATCACAATACAAATATCAACTATATGATGAACAATATTAATAATTACCGACAATATCAAAAATAGCAAAACAACCGTTAGAACTTTTACATAAATTCAGGGGTGCCCACAGGGGTCATTATGGCGCAAGTTGCGCCGTCAAAACTTTTGGGTAGGATTTTTTAAAACTAATTTATTTGTTTATTTAAATTATTTATTAATTTATTTTTTTGATTTAAATTTACTGATTTTTTTTAAATAAAAATTATCCATTTATTTTTTATTTAAATTATTTCTTTTATGACTTTATTATTATGTATTATTTATTTACTTATTTATTCTAGGTGTGTGTGCTTGGAATGTGCGGAACAGCAAAAACGTGGCTCTATTCTGCGCATAATTAGTACTTCTAAAAAGAAATAATAACTAAAAAAATAATAGAAATAATTTTAAAAAATAAATAAATAAATTATTTTAAAGAAATTAAAAATAGTTAAAAAAAAAATAAATATGAAAAAAAATAAAAAAAGAGGGGTAAAAATAAAAAATAAAAAGCAACAGAGGGTTGTGAAAAATTTTGGGGGGGAATTTGCGCCATTGAGCATGGGGGAGGGGATGGGCACCCCTGCATAAATTAAAAAGAATGGGAAGCAAAATATCTAACTTGGGATCATTTTTGCAATGTTTTATCATTTTTCTCGCTTCTTTGTGTGTTTTCAGCAGTTTAAATAATTTTAGCTAAATTATGTTAAAAAGCAGAACAAAATCATAAGAGAAAAATTGGAGACAGCTTTACAAAAAAGGCAGCTCCCACAAAAAATAACAGATTCAGCTGGTACTGAAAGCAAATTAAAATTTTAATCTCCAATTCTATTCTATAATTTCTCTCCTCCTATCTAAATCACCACCCACCTGTTACCCCAACCACAATTCGATTTCATCTGCACACCTAAATCATAAAAATTGTCCCAAGCATTCTCTCCACCGCGACACATATTCGCAGCAGCCGAAGACACTTCGACTATATAAATTTATTTACCCGGACTCTCCCGGACTCGTTAGTAATAAAATGGCAAGTCGTTCACCGCGAAATATCAGTTAAATATAAAACATTCTTCATCGGCCGGCAATTTTCGGGATTCTAGGGAGAAATCGAATCAACGAAAGATAACAGACGCCCGTGAATTCCAAGCATGCTGGGGGGTTTTCCGGCCTCCGAAAATCCCATCGTTGTCGAAACAGGAACCACATATCGCAGACACTCGCCCATTCCATCCACGTAGAGTCGCCTTGGAAGACAGGCCCACCTGTCCGCCATTTTGGTTCCAAATGAGCTTTGGAACCAGCCTTATTTCAAGTGCATGGTGGTTCAGAAGCAACGAAATGGTCGATCCACTTTCCCAATCGAGCCAAAATAATAGATATCGTCGGCACCATGCTAAAATTGCAAATGTGAAAATTGACACTTTTCAGGAGAGCCAAAACACTGAACATATTTTCCCACCTGACGCAATTAGTTATTTTCAATTTTTAAATTTTTATAGATATCTTTAAGTGTAAAACTATCGTTCGAAGGTATCATTTTAATTTTAATTATTCGTAAAATTCGAACTTGAAAAACGATCTTGAAAAACGCGATTTTTCACGATATGGTTATTTTAAGGTATGAGCTAGAAATCATTCAAATAAAAGTCAAATATAATAATCTTAATCAAAGAAGTGCTCACAGTTACGGTTATAAAGAAAGAATTTCAAAATTTTCGAATGGTATAAGTCTTTTTTTTTCCTTGTGTAAATTGATTGGCGTATTGGAAAACCATGTGATTAAGAGTAGAAGGAGTGGCGTATGACGAAAATTGCCAGCTGAAAGCATTTGCAAAGATCAGAATTTTTTTCGGCCTAGGGACAACAGAAAAGAGTAGAATTTTCCACACACTTAGAATAACTCACAAGGTAAAGAAGTAGCAAAAGCCCCAGCACAAAGCACCACGTGCAAAGCATTGCTTATGGAGAAAAAAAAAACTTTAAACTGAAGTATGGGAGGACGTCTTAACTTGAATTTTCCAATGAGCAATTTTGTCACATGCCAATCGTTTCAACGCAATTTGTGATTTTGTGAAACACTAATCAAATTTGAATGAAATCTTCTCTTTTTATACAGACCAATATAATCAATCACTAATCAATCAGCTCACCTGTCGCTTAAACACTAGCAATACTCGTCAACGCAGGTTTGGTGCCCGTACACAGCAAAAAAATGAACTGTTGTTTTTACAGTATAATACTGGCAGCCGAGGTTCCAATTTAAAACTAAAATGCACAGTAATAAACTGTAAAACTTGCAATTTTACAGTTTCTTACTGTAAAATTGGCAATTTGACAGTTTATTGCCGTAAAGTTAACAGTATTATATTGTAAAAACAACAGTATACTACTGGCAGCACAGGTTCCAGTTTAAAACTGTAAAATGCACGGTAATAGACTGTAAAATTAGCAATTTCAGTTTATTACTGTAAAATTAGCTGCATTACTGTAAAAACAACATTCATTTTTTGCAGTGCAGATTGTAAAATTGCTAATTTTACATAAGTAGACAGTAAAATTGCGAGTTTCAGTTTATTACTGTAAAATGAGCAATTTTACAATTAGTTACTGTAAAATTAGCAATTTTTACAGTTTATTGCTGAGGCATTTCACGGTATTTGGGACATAGGGGTGTCCATAACAAAACTTTTTAAAAGTTTAAAATTTTTATATATATTGAAAAAGTACATGCTAAAGTACATGAATATCATATTGTTTTCATAGTTCACTTTGTATTATGTTTGAAATTGCACTCAGAACATTGAAAATGCAATTTTCACTCTTACAGACTGTATATTGAATTTTTCTTTAAAAACTAAACGTTTATTCCAATTATTGTTACGGACTCTACAGTCATCATTTTCACAATCCATAATTTTTTATAGAACGCGCTTTTTGATTAAAATTGTTAGCTATATTAGAGGTGAGCCTTTACTTCATCTGTCTCAAGTACCAGCTTTGGCTTAAAAATCGGTTTAAGCCGAATTTAAAGAAAAATTCAATGTAGAGTCTAACAGTGAAAATTGCATTTTCAATGTTCCGAGTGCAATCACAAATATAATATAAAGTTAACTATGAAAACAATATGATATTCATATACTTTATAATGTACTTTTTCAGTATATATAAAAATTTTAAACTTAAAAAATATTTTGTTACGGACACCATTATGTGACAAATACCGTGAAATGCCCCTGCTATGAAATTAGCTGTATTATACTGTACAGCTACCAGTACAGCTAACAGTACAACATTCATTTTTTACAGTGTACTAGTACTGGTATCACGCCTTAACTTAGGGAACCGAACATGTCGGACGTGTCAGCTTCCCCAGTACAGAAGTCCACGCATTGCAAGGGAGAGATAAACGCAATAAGACCCAACAGCAGAGTCCGCGTGGAAGGGGTTGGGGCTCTTATTGAGTCATAAACAAGCCCCCGGTGCCTCGATAAAATGGCAATCTCCGAAAATGACATTACCCTCCCTCGAACACGACGAAAGCAGCGGGTGGCCGATCAGAGGGGGCAGCCCCTCAGAGGCCCTGGGAAATCTCATAAGGGCAGAAGAAGGGGCGATATATCAGAAGAAAGTTCGGTATTTGGAGGGCCCGGTGGCGAAGTCACAAGCAGGGGCATCCTTGGAGCACAAGGGCGGATCCAAAAATGTTCCAAGGGAGGGGCGATTGATTTTTTTTTTCTTACTTGCCCATTTTTTTCGCCAAGCATCCTTGTTGACACATGTTGATTACAAATGTTTTGGTTTTCCATTTCGAAAAATTTCCAGATCAGAGCTCCGAATGTCCACTCTTTCCCTCAATATCATCAAATATCAATTAAAATTGCCTTTTTTGAACTTCAAAATCTAAAAACTGATGGAGAAGAGTCCCTCAAGGGAGGAGCGATCGCCCCCATCACCCCTTCCTTGTATCCGCCCTTGTTGGAGCAGATATTAGTCAATGGAGAGAGCAAGTCCAATCATTGGCTTAGAAAAGGCTGAAACAAAGATCGCAGGTCACATGGTACAACATCGTCGAATAAGAGAAGAGGTATACCACTAATTAATATTTTTTGCCTTAGTGACGGCCGTATCTTCTGAGATACGTTTGTTACAGAGCAAAACAAATTATTTAAAATGTTTGTGGAAATATTCAAAATTTGATTGCATTACATATGAATCCATATTCACATCAATGGCAACCATTCCATTCAACTTTCTTTTTTCTTTTTCAGTCTTTCAATAAAAAGTTCAGTGTGATGATATTATTTCCAGCACGTAAAAAAGCAATATATTTCCAGTATTGTATTATTAGCTGAAATCCTGTTCTTCCATAAGAATTTTGTGCAAGTTAGTAAAATCCAGGGCCACGTTGAGGGAATCAGAGTCGTAAAGTTGGAGTTGGGCTGATTTTAAGGTAAAGGAGTCGGGAGTCGCAGATTGAAAGGACAAGGATCGCAGTCAGTCACTTTACCTCTGAATCCGCAATCTGCCATGGTTTCAGAGTCAGAATCGGAAAGATATTGGGGCAAAGCAGTAGGAGTCAAAGGCTCTAAATCTCTCCGGATCGGAGTCAGAGCCGGTGTATTTTCCTTTCGACTCCGCAAACCTGGTAGAATCGAAAAAATTTCCCTAAAAGCAGGCAAAAAGGGAGGGGGAAAATGCTAACATAAATTTTAATACTGAAGGTGACACGCAATTGTTTTGATTGATGACGCCGAAACCTCGAAGATTTTAAAGTTTTAAAGTATTCAAAAGAGCAACCATCAAATCATGCTCAGAGTCTTAAATATTTCATGACAGAATGGAGGGGGCCTATCGGATGCGAACAAAGTTTGTTTCAATACATTCATATACTTTTGATGCCTATGTATATAAGCTTGAGCTAGTGGGAATTTGAAAAGAGCTCTTAGAAAAATCTCTCAGTATCTTGAACTAGGATTGGAGAAAATAGTGAGTAGAGGAACCGATTTAAGTGGAATGGATTGCGGTAAGGGAAAACAGAATTTCAATGCAACAACAAAAAACATAAATCGAGCACAAATTAGCAAACTGAGTGCAGACACATGTTGCGGGGTGTCAAGGAACCCCTTTTTCAATGTGAAGAAAAACTTAATGAGCTTGATGGCCTTGAATTGAAAAATGAGTTCCCCGAAACACGTGTTTACAATGAGTTTGTTGATTTGTGCTTGATTTACGATGTTTAATACCGTTAACTTGCTGAAGAAAGGTCTCTATGATTTTCGAACTTTCGATTTTTCCTTTTTTATGTAAATTCAGATAAAATGTTAAATGTATAACAACAAGCCCAAGACGACACTCTAATTGTAAATGAAAAATGGATTTCATAGCTGCTTGTTGGGAGATAAAATTATGTTTCATTTTACCCCAGTGAAAAGGGGGTTAATGGAAACGGCGATTTTCCTATGAGGTTGATGTAAGTAGTTAATCCACACATATAATCATGAGCTTAAGAAGTTCTGCAACAATACTCAATCTGCGGCCCATAGGTCACATGCGACAAGCCGAATCCTGCAAATGTGATCTTCTAAAATCATTTTAAAAGAACATTCACATCAAAAATAAAATTATAGGCTTTTGCATCTAAGTTTATTCTTTTAGTAAAATAGAGAGCCAAACAAACTCGGTTAATTCCACTTACCACAGAGTCAAATTGAAGCATCAATGCCTTCAGTAACCCAGCATTCGACGCCATTTATAAACAGTAATTTCCCAAATTAAAATGAAGACTTCGACGCGAAGTACGGCTTGCTAAAGAACTAATATCGCAAGAGAGATTTCATATTAATCCAATTTCAAAATTTAAGATAAAGTATTAGAAAATTTAACTATCTTCCCGGAAATTACAGAAATGGATCTCGAACTTTTCTGAGAGAATTAATAAATCTTATTTGGCAGTTAAGTAGCAAGAGCAGGAAGACGCTAGAAAGCGACGAGAAATTCAAATTCTCATTTTAGTTTCTTTGTTGGAAAGTTTTTTAATATAAAATATTAATTTCCTTTCCTCCGTCCTTTTAAAGGATATAATATTCACAGGGGGCTTAAAAGTATCTTCTTTCTTTATTATAACTAATGGATTAAAAAACTTAGCCAAATAAGAAATAAATTACAACTTGAATGATCTTTTTTGTTATGGTGTTTTCAGAAAAAACGCACATGTGCCATGATTGGAACTCCAAAAATCAGAATTCTATTCTATTCCATGACGAAACTTTACTTTCATAATTAAATGTGAAACATTCTGGAGCATTCCAAACAGAAAACGTTTTGATTGGGCAATCAAAAATTACACTCGGTACCGTAGTACCATTCATTTTTAAAAGAACGAGACAAAACGCTTTGTTTAAAAGGCAAATATCCAAAAACTGCAATAAACATTGTAAAAAAACTTTTCTGTTCAAATTAGGAGGGATGTAAGAGCGTTCTTGGTATAACTAATCTTAATGTTATGTTTTATATACATGTAAGGATTGTTGTAACCATCCCTCAGTCCAAAAGATAAATCCTGGCTGCGCTAGTGTGGTGCAACCATTACATTTTATAACATTAACCCATTTATGCCCAGTGTCCTAAAAACGGGACGCTTGTTAGTTACTGCATACAAAAACCTGTAATGGGTATATCATTTTACTAAAGCTGTTTTTCACAAGTTAAATAGTCCTTCTTGAGAAAACCAGTTAGAGCCACTATTTGGACATCAGAGTTTATTTATAGACAGCTATTTTCAGACAAATCAGTCAAGCAACGATCCAGCATGGGTAGCCACAGAAAGTAAGTTTTTTTTGCGAACTTATTTTTCATAAAATTAAACTATTTTAAAATGAGTTGCTTAAAATTGATCACAGATGCCTTTTGTAATGTTACTTTGATAAATTAAAGTCAAGTAAGGTCGTATTTTGCTCACATATCTGCAAAATATCCCATAAACAGGACGTTAAATAACTTAATAAATATGGCAACGGCGAACTATTTTACGCCTAAAATGTATGTAAACCATTCCAAGTAAGAGTTTTAAGCAGATAAAAATTGAAAAAAATTGTTTAAAAAAATGGGCATAAATGGGTTAAACTGTAGGAGAACGAACTCTTTTAAATGTCGACATTCACGTAGCAAAATAACTGACTGAAAGACTGAATATTTCTGGTATATCACCGATGAATGAAATACTCCAATTTCGGTCTTTCACGGTTACTTAAGATTAAGAAAATAAATCCAGTAACTAATATGCACGTTGACACTCCCGTATGGAATAATACAAACACTATACGTTCCAGTAATCAGGCATTTTTCGAAAGAATTATATATGCATATATGAGTACATTAAGAAGTCTGGCACCATTCGGTTAAATGGGAAAAGCAAGTATCGGAAAATGCTATAAGCATCTTCTTCATTTACGTGTTCCAGAAGAAGTCAAACAAAGATATTATGGCAAAAAAAGACGTACTAACACAGACGAGGAAAAAAGCAGATACTTCAGGGGAAAAACGGAAGAGAATTTCTGTAATACAGAAGAAAAGAAATTTATCATGAACGGCGATTTAGTGCTCTTCTCTTAGTAACTTCTTACTGCCTCTTCCTCTTCAAAGAAGAAAAGGAATGCTTTTGTTTTTTTACACAAGGAGGTTCTTGGAAAATTGGACATATTTATTTTAATGAGTGGAATTGCCACTGGTTATCTTAGTACTATAAAGAACTATGGTTATTTATTTACTTGTTTATATTCATTTATTCATTGCGAAATCAATATTTGAAAAGTTGACAAGCTTCTCTAACAATGAAAGATATATCGGCAAGGTCACAGGAGAGATGGGCAATTCCATTTTAATTAAAAAAACAGCCTGTAAAGACTCCAATTATGTTAAAGCCTTATTGCGTCGTATAAATTTTATGAAGAACGTGGACTTATTTCTATAAAATACAGTTAAACTTTTAAGATTCCGAGAATTAGTATTCAAAAGTTACAGAACAATTGGCCTCGTGTTGTGCAAGAAATTCGTAAAACTGAATTTTTGAAAGCGTCCTAATATTTTCGGTTATATAGGAGAATCTTGTGGATTCGGACTAATAGGGGATTCAGGCCAGGCCCGTCATTTAGGAGGGGGGCAGGGGCCCTGGCTTTCAGAAATCAATTTCCTTACATATAAGTGGGCGTGGTTTTTTTATGTTTTCCGATGAAATAGCATTGTGTCTGGACCCTTTGCACCCCCCCCCCCGGAAAAACTTGAAATGACGGCCCTAATTAAGGCAGGGTCCGAACAAGTCAAAGTCGTGCCCAGGTCCCAGTACAACTTGTGCGCCCCTCTCATAAGAAAATCTGAAGATTTTCAAAGTACAGAGCAGTTTAAAAGAAGGGCAAAACGAAAGAAATGTATCCCATTTTGGAGCTCCTAAAATTGTGGTGCTCAGGTCCACGGACCCATAGGACCGTGCATTAATCAGGCCCAAGATCCATGTCGTCCATAGTAATGAAAGTACGGATTAAATAAAATTACCTATAAATTGAGTCTAAGATGAATCAGCAGTAGGCACGTCATTCTACACATTTCTAAAAAGAAAATGGCTAGAAAATGCTGCGTTTGTCTTTTTTTTTTGGGGGGGGGGGGTGTTCATCACTGGGTCAAGTCACTTTTTCTCCTTTCAACCGCCCAAAAAACCTAACCCAGAACCATAAAAAATAGCGCAATATTTTAAAAAATAATTACATATATTATCACCTAAAGTGTTTTTACTGTCATAAAACGAAATTTCGCGTAAGTATTCAGTTCATTCACTGGTCGGTATACAAGAGCGGATCCAGAAAGTTTTCAAGGAGGGGGCGATTGGTCTCTGTTCCTTTTTACTATGCTTACTAGTTTACAAATATTGATCGTAAAAGTTTCGGATTTCAATTTCGAAATACTTCCAAGGGAGAGAGCCCCAAAACTCTTTCCCCAACTTCATTTAAACTTGCATGAAATTGCATTTTTGGAGCTTCAATGTCGAAAAACTACGGGTGAAAAGTCCCCCAAGGGGGGGGGGGCGATCGCCCCCATCGCCCCTCCCTTGTATCCGCCCTTGTCGGTATATCCTATTTGCTAAAAATGATTTCAAAGAGTTGAAAACGTCTGGGTGGTATTTTTAATAAGTTATTCTAAAACGTTTCGAATTGAGCGTTTTCGAGCATATGCTTCGAAGAGGCGGGAAGTTCTTTCATTGGTGGAAAGGAAGAGACATTTTCAGAAAAGGCTAACACATTGGAAAAGTTTCTTGTAACCTCTTTTTTCTCGTAAACTGGAACCGAAAAAAATAGCTGCTCTGTTTAACAATTCAATAATTTGTATCAAATCCATTTTTAAACATCCAAAAAAAAAAAAAACGGTAATTGCTGAAATGCAATTACGTTACTTGCAAAGAAAAGCCAAAAATATTTTCGAAAATTTTTTTTTACTAATTAAGCAAACTATTAAAGAATTTGTTAAGTTCTACGCAAGATATTTTTTTTCTCCCACGCACCAATTCTTTGACGTTGAGCCAAATTTAAAACAAATTACTGGAAAAGAAAAATGCACCAAACGGTGCATGATGGATTGAACACAAAAAATATTCTAAACATTCCTTAACAGTTCCGATAATGAAAAATCTAGTTACAAATAAAGTAAAAAAAAAAGCAAATTATTTAAGTCACTTCAGTTCCCAATTACGTTAATGAGCTGTAAATTTTATTCAAGGAAAAAAAATCGCAAAGGAAAAGATTTGTTAGGTTTTCCATGTTCACGATTACTGAAGAAAATTTTCAGTAACAGACTAAATAAAAAAAATCGTTTGCGTAAACCTTAGCCATTTACGGTTTCAAAGCGTTTAAAGTGCAGCCAATATTTCTTTCTCTTTTTTTAATGCTCTCTTCTTGGAACAAAACATTTGAAACTTTCCTCGCAATTATTCCAATTAAAAGTAGAACATTTCTTAAGTGTTTCATGTTGTTGTATTTCTTCAAGGAGCAGCAACAAAAATGGCAAAACTTGTTACTCTCAATCCCAAATGTTTCATTATTTTCACGGATTAGCATAGATGTTCTAAGAAGTCTTCTTTTTCCAAACTTTTCATTTTCACGATTTACCAAACAACGTGAACAAAGATTAAAGAGTTATTAAAGGGGACTACAAAGAGTTTGTATCTTAACCCATGAATGCCTGACATTTTTTTTCCAAAGATATTTTGTTTTCTGGTTACAAATAGTGTTTAATGGACAGGAAAAATAATTTAAGAAATATCATGTAAAAAATACGTTTTTTATTAAAAAAAGAAAATTCGTCATTAAAAAGGTACGCTAAGCACCAGAGGGTACATACTTTTTTTACTAAAAATGTTTTTCTGCCAACGATATAATATTTAAGGGGTTACAGTACCTTTCTAACAAATTTCTTTAATTTAAGTGAAAAAATTAATTCTTTGAAATATTTGTTTCTGCACTTGTTTAACAATCAATAATTTATTTTCAAACATTAAAAATTTTAAAAACTTTTTTTGAAAATTTGAAAAATGTAAGAAAATTTCAATTTTTTAAAAACCCTAAGGCTTTTTTGTTTCTGCACTAATTTTAAAATTTCTTTTTGCGAAATGATCACAAGGATTACCTCAACAAATCTGTGCATTCATTTTCTTATATTTTGATTAGAAAATATTTTGTGACCTTTTATGTAAAAAATTCTTAGAAAATTTTGTTCTTCGAGGTTTAACAAACTCTAAAAAAATTTGTAATTTATAAAACGCTTATTCAATGCACAGTTTTGTTAAATATAGTATCTTGAGTGCAAAAAAAATATTGCTTTGAAGTTATATCTTTAATAGAAAAAATTTCTTAGCATTTCCAGTAACATAGAAACACTAAAAACTGATCACCGAGAAAAAGCACTTTAAAGTTTGACTTTTCCATTAGAACACATATCGTGCATGCCCTAAAGCCACTCATAACTTTTAAAATAATTTAGCTAGAACAATGCTATTTTTTCTGAGTGTTTTAAATAACTTTTAATTTTGAAATAAGCAATAAATTTTTTTTTGTCTTTTGGTCATTTTTGAGGTACTGTAACCCCTTAAAAGACATTTTATAAAGAAGAAATAAAATCAGCAATTAACATTAACTGGGAAACTGCGAATAAT
Organism: Uloborus plumipes; assembly: GCA_038373865.1. Lineage (NCBI taxonomy): Eukaryota > Metazoa > Arthropoda > Arachnida > Araneae > Uloboridae > Uloborus > Uloborus plumipes. Next base: position 67,793 of record JAXGGA010003426.1, read on the forward strand.
TTTAAAAGCTTAGCTTTTTTTCTTGAGATAGTGAACCATGTAATTATTGATAAAGATCATATTAAAAATGCCACAGAACACACTTTACAATGGTTATGTGCTGCAATCTGTTAATAATGAACTGAAACAATACCAAAGTAATAATTGAACACTATTTGGTTGAAATGTTCATTTTTGATAAATTTAGACACACTTTTCGGACCGTCCCTAAAAAGGGAAGCTAGGCATTAATTGGTTACTCTTTGGAATGTAAGCCGGTTTGGATAAGCTTTTTAATTTTTGCTAAGCTCAGTTCAATTTGTAAACAAAGAGGGGAAAACTGAGAAAGAGCTATTTTAAAATTTACGTAATCAAAGCTGCAGATTTAATGAAAAGACTCACGTCACAAAAGGTAAATCGCCTTTGAAATAAGTCTTTAGAATTCAATGTTGGCACTCTTGATTTTCAAATTTCAGAGTTTAACACACTCCAAATACGAGTAGTAGATAATCGCGTAACACAAATAAATACGTTTTACCTTATTCTTCCGATCCCTCATTTTAGGAAATTGGCGCACCTATAGTTCAAAATGAATAGTTTTAAAAATTCATTCATTCAACAAACACGATCATCCGCTAAAAATTACTCTCGCAAGAGATTGACAAATTTTTAAAATGTGATACATGTAATGCCTAGACATGTATGTATATTTGTATGTATGTTTGTTTCTTATACGAATCCAGTTTTCGTCCGATTTTCATCAAACTTTGCACAGAGGTTCCTTGATGCACTAGAATTCACATAGGCGTGGTTTTGAAATTTTTAAAATATCCAAAAAGCTCAAAATCCAAATTTTTTTGTCTCAAAATGGCATTTTCTCTCAGTTTTGAATAGATGGAGTAATTGAGACAAGCCTTTAAGCATACAAAATGATAAAATTTAACACATTTAAATATAAGTATATTTTCCAACAAAGATTACGATTAACAATGAATTATCAATTTAAGGCTCACCTATTTCATTTTAGTATGAAATAATTTTTTTTACAACTATGCTGTATTAATAAGCACCTGGGCAACTCCGGATAATAAGCTAGTTCCACAATATAAAAAAAAAAAACACAAAGAAGCAATGTAGAAAGCTTCTAGTAGATGGTCGAAAGAAAAAGATTTTCACTCAACTGGGATCGTTCTATCGGTGTGTTTGGAACAAGCTAAACATGTCACGTTTGAACGGCCATTTCATCCGAAATCACCACTGAACCGCATGATATGGAACAACTCGCAGAGGGAGAAAACGACAATAAGTCATTTTTCACACGACTGCAGTCGCTTTGCCAAATGAACCGAAAAATATTTTGCAAAACGAAGCAGTTATCGGGAAAAAGTGATAGTTTCTAAACTCATTATTAGACGCTCTTAATAGCAAAACTGTCTTTTAAGTCATAATTCCGTAACAAGATTAAAATACAGGGGGTGGGGGGAAGAGAACAGAAACTGCAATTAAAAATGTAATTATAAATGAGCTTCTATTACGTAAATGGAATTCTCAACTCCAAAGAACTATAGGGGAAGCTGCGGCCACTGTCTATGGGCCGAATTCAAGTGAAACAACATTGCAATCGCTTCGAGGCGATCGCAATTGCAATCGCTACTGGAAGTCGAATTACGACAGAATAGCATCTCGTAGCGATTGTAGCGTTTCACTTGAATCCAAATTTGGGAGTTTGCGATTGCATTGGTGAGTTGCGATCGTCCGTGTTTCACTTGAATTCCTGCCTATGAGCGTTACCATCGAAACTCCAAGCCTTCTGTCTGATTTCTGACGTCACTCACTTGAGGCCAGCGGATTATATTGGCGCTTATTATTGGCTCGTTTTTACTAAACTTTTCTCTGATAGAAAATTGTTGATTTTGAAACAAGAAAATCAAACTCTTGGATCATATAAAACTTTTCTGAAATGAATATGCAAAGCACAATTCTAAAAAATATTTATTTACATGCCAGTGTATTTTTTCATAAATTACAAAGATCTCAAGGGAACGATAAAATATGAGCCTTATTTTTCTCATCATAGTTTCTTCTATATTTAGAAATCGAGCACTTGTTTGGCGTTCCTTTCCAGTCGGTCTGAAAAAATTCAGGAATGAAAAAAATGTTATGATCAAGTAATGATATAAATGTTCATTAGTACAAAACACGAATCATGCTTATTAAAATTACTTATACTAGGGTTAAAAAAAGTTTTATTTAATTTTTTCTATTCTAATTAAATCTGTCAAAAGCTCAAAACTTATAACATTGCTGTCGGTAAATTACAGAATTTTAAAATGTCTGCCCTAAGCTTAAAAATTTATATGATTTTATTATTTGTATTTATAATTGAAAGTTCAGTATTATTCATAAGAAAATACTTGAATGTTTTTGACACATATTAATACATGATGGATATTCATGATCATGATGTTGAGAGAAGTAGAAATTGTGGGCGACTTACTAGAATTATTTTTTAACTTATTTTTTTCTAATAAGTAAGATTTTATTCATACTTGATTTTCCTTTACAAAAGCGCAATTTTTAGTAAACGTTTAATGTCAGTTTGTTTGTTTCTTCATTATTTCTTTAGTTGAGATCAAATGTAGGTTGTTGGTCCTTATGTATTACTCTAAATTTAAAGTTATAATGAAGAGTTTCGACAATGTTGGTTGTTGGCGCAGCTAAAAATTTGGCTCAATTTCTTGACTCACAAACTTTTTTTTTTTCAAATCAATCTTTCAAAAACCATTTAGAGCTATAAAATGTCAAGGAGCAGTTAAAATTTCGCCAAACCAAAACTCGTCTAAATGTGCGATAGTTTTCGCAATCATAAAATTGCGCCAAAAATCACCACTTAAACGTTTTCCAAAATGTTTAGCGCAACATTTATGTTAGCTTTAATTTTGTTTTACAGCTTCATTTATTTCGTTGACCGATTTCTTCAAATTTGAGATAATTGTGTTAATATTGTTAAATGGCTTTTGAAATTTCGCCAAAAATTTTACTTTCATTGACCAGCGTAAAATTAGCGAACTTAAAATCACATCAAAAAAAAAAAAAATATTGACAAAAAAACTTTAATTTTATTAACTCAAGTTTTAAGGTTCGGAAAAAGAAGATTTTACCTAAATGGCTTTTGCAAATTTTTGGCGAAATTAATTGTCGAAGATACAATATAAATCGGTACATATTTTACTTTCAGCAAACTTTTTAAAAACGTGCCAAAACCAAGTATAGTAAAATTCTTATCATTAAATCTGACAATTTACAATGTAAATATCACTCCATATTTATCATACATCACACGAAGGACTTGAGTGTTTTGCTAAGAATGGATTACTTAACTGAAAATGGCTGCGCATAGATATTTCATCGGCAGGTTGTATTTGAGTTTCGAATAGATACAAAGTGTTTGTCAATGCATTACTCTAAACGCTTTAAATATTTTATAATCCTTCAACAGGTAATACATCAACTTCATTTCATTACGAAATCGTTGGATATGGTTTAGAAAATGGTTAGTTTAGCTAACTTCTTGACTTAACTTTCGAACCTGGCGGTTACATTTTGAAAAAGTACAGCTTTTACAATCCGGAAAAGAAATTTCAATTAGGCAAGCATTTCCCATGAATAAATATTTAAATTTCGCACAGAAAGTCTGAAATAGATCAAGTAAACTTAAAGCTCAGTCAACTAATCCGGAAACTATCGGAAATCTCAGTTAGTACTTAAAAATAAGTTAATTTCAAGATTATAAAGGAATATGATGCATGAAAGAAAGCGCAACTTACCTTTTATAATCCAAATGAAGGTTTTGGTGATAAAATCCAACTGGAATAAGATTCTTCTAGCTAGTTTGAATGGGTTTTGCGTATAATAACAAGCTGGAAAATGAAAGAAACTGGCCCCAATGTGATGACGTAGTCCCTAGCAACCGTTTCAGACAGAAGGCTTGGAGTTTCGATGGTAACGCTATGAGAGGTAAAACAAACGCACGCCGTTTTGTTTTTATTGCTTCTGAGCCAAATGAATTAGTGATATTTGATCGCATGTATGTTTGTTTTTTTGCACTTTATTCGATTAAAATGATTTTTTTAAAGTCTTGACCAAGTTTTGACCAAGACCAACTTGTTTTGACGCCCGAAAACATACACGTAGAATGCACTTCACCTACAGAAGGAATTTTATCCATCCCGCAAGGTGGCGTATTCGAGCTTTGCAATTGCGAATACATAAGACCTCAGTAAACAGATTAGGAAGAGAAATATTTAAAAGAAAAAAGATAAACCATTGATTTTTAAATTCCATAAATCTCCTCAATAAGGGATTAAGAGAGATAAATATTAGATGCAGACCCTGTGGCAGAATTTTTTTCAGCTTTCTGCGACAAATTTTCTAGAACCTATTTCTTTCTGCAACACTAGAATATTCTTCAAGTAACACAAGGTGTTTATATTTGTAAAAATGTTAACATTAATACTATAGATTCATAGGTTTATTTTTCTGGTGGCTGTTTTATATTACTCTTTTTCTTAGCCCTTTTTTTCCTCCCAATCACAAAAATCTTTCTGCACACTGTCTCCCTGATTCTGCGACAATGTCGCTGTGTCGGCAGCTTTCTGCCACAGGGGATGTAGACGATATTAATTTATTAAACGCTTGTTATTATTATTCGTTAATAAAATTAACAAGCAGTAAATAAGCCTTTCGTTGCACATTCTATAAGTTGACCAGAAAATTCATTCTCGGCTAGGACACAAGAACAATTCGGGATAAATAATAAACTTCAATAAGCAAACATATTGATGAAATGATAATTGCTTTTAGTTACAAAATAGTTGCCTCGACAGGTCACTGAATTACGAAGAATTTACTTAAATCTCAGAGAAAAAATGATTTCTGGAATAAAACTTTCTTTCACATTCTATAAAGCATTCCATTGAACACAATCGAAGCAAGTTTTTTGTTCTTATCACTTGAAAACGGTGTTTTATTGTTTTAGTAATAAACTCATATCAGGCTTCTAAGGCAAGATTAGCTCTATTGATGAAGGCTGTTTCGTACAACTGTGGAGGAATGACCGTTTCGTTATTGCCGGCGATTTCAAAAACGTCAAAATATAGAATTCCAGATAATGATCAGAGCAAAAGTTCGTTCTGGAAAGTGAAGATATTGCGATACTTTAATAGAAATACCAAAGAAATATCTACCCCCCCCCTCCACCCCCTCAAAAGTACTCCTTTTTTTTCAGAACATACATTGCGCTTAAAATGCTTGGAATCCAGTATTCACAAGATTTTTGATTATTTCTTTTTTTTTCAAGTGAACCGCTTCTTTGATGTTTTTGTTTTGCGAGAGACTTTCTCTGGAAGAAAGTGTACGACGATACTGTGAGTTGAAATATGTACTTCAAAACCGTCCTTCCATACATTCTAAAAAAGAAAGGAAAGTACAGTCCAAAGTAATTCAGCGAAAAATGTTATTGCAAAAAATTGAATTTATTTCTTTTTCTTTATTTTCCAAAAGAAGGAAAACGGAGAAAATTGAAAGTCGTATCAAAATTAAATTGCGCAGTATAAAATAAAAATGTAAATGTGAAGTAAAAATAAATTGGAATTTTTTTTAAGCCGTCAATGTTTTTTACGTCTACTTGGCAAAATGTTGAATGATTCGTTCAATAAATATGTTGCCAAACAATTGTTTTGATTTTTATAAACCGTTTGCAGAGAGCGCTATGTTTAAACATCAGGAATGAAATGCAAAACCATTGATTATCAAAATAAATCTTGTCCGTTATTTCTATACCTCAGAACCAGACTAACGTAAGTCCATTTTCGTAACTTTTCAGCAGCCAAAGCTGGGACTCGTGTTCTTTTTAATGTTGCTAAATAATTGTGAAGGAATTTATTTCATAGAATAACGTACTCATGGGACGATGCGAAGTAAGATTCTACATACAATGAAACAAATAAAGTGAAAATCGCCATTCTTGGAGTTACGTCTTTCTGGTTCTGAGGTACAGATTTTACAACTGACAAAACCAAAATTAATTTGGAGATATAAAGTCGTCTTGATATTAAAATATTACGGGGGTCATGACCCCCCCCCCCTCCCACTTAAACGACCGAATATAGCCTAAAGCTGCATTTTTGGAACTTTTTTTTCGAAAAAATCTTAACATCCCGGTTTGCGCACAGAAATTGCATTGTGACAAACTCCCTTTTCGAAGATGGCCCCCTTTCCAAACCAGAAGTAAATCCGCATCTGGATAATGAACCATTTGTAGAAACAAGAAACCCGACTACCAGGGTCTTATCGAAACTCGTGACTGCAAATGAAAAACAGTAGCTTATTAGAGAATATCCGTTTCAAGAACATGCCGCTTAATATGATACTATTTTCAATGTACCGAGCCGTTATAATGCCATTTGTATTATTATGATCCCGGAAAATGTAATATCCTGCTTATTTGAATATTTTTCCCCGGAAAAATGCCTATTCCATTGAGCAGGTTCGACTGTAATTTGAATTCAAAATGTCAAAATCATTATCTTTTCCCTTTCCACAGAACTTGGAAACGACGTCCCAGAGATTGCTGTCAAATCTTAAATTTTTGAGCAAATATTTGAACTTTGATCTATATCTATAAAAATGAGTGTATGTATACTTGTTCTCTATACAAATCCACAGTTTGCGTCAGATTTTCATCAAACTTGACACAGAGGTTCCTTGATGCCCTAGAATTCTCATAGGCGGGGTCTTGAAATTTTAAAAAATCCAAAAAGCTCAAATTTTATTTTTTGTCAAAAAATGACCCTTTTATAGGAATCTAGCCTATTTATATTGTAATCGAGATAGGCCTTTTAGAATTCAAATTGATGAAATTTAAGATTTTTAAATACGAGTATTTTCCAACAATGATTACGATTAAAGTACTGAATTTTCAACTTAAGGCTCACCTATTTCCTTTTAGCATTGAAATAAGTAAAAAACAATCTAATTCATGTGGACTTCATAAAAAGAACCACGGATTTGAATTTCAAATTTGCAATGCGACGACAGTTGCGTCTGTAATGGAGATAAGCCTTCAGAACGAGAAATAGATTTATTTCTGAGTTATAATAATTTTTACTTTGTAGGTGGGAACAACTAATAAAGAAAAGTTAATATTTTAAATTTGACGGGTGAAATTGATGCAATTTTTTCACTTCCATGTGAATATATTTCATGCCAGTGGACGCGGCAAAGCACAGACAACATTTATCTTTCATTTTCTCCTTTTGATAAGACTATTTTTCTGTAAACGTTTAGCTTTCTGTAATATTTCAGATTTTTTCAAAGTTTGTACCTAAGAGACAGATTGATGCAAATTATTTTATACCCATATGAATAGAACTCTTTCAAACTTTTTTTCCCTGAATACTATGTTGTATTAATAAGCACCCGGGCAACGCCGGGTATTAAGCTAGTAAGTAATAAAGGGGGTGAATTTTGAACTGTTAAAACCATTGATTGGAAAACAATCATATTGACTGCGTGACAGATCAAAAACTGAATTAAGTTTTATAAATTTGTTCTCCTTATTTGCAAAGATTACAAATATATTATATATGTACGAGAAAAATTGTAGGTACACACACAATGTGTATTACAAAAAAAATTGCAATAATATACCTGAATTTGCCGAATCGACAGTCCGAATTTGCCGAATAAGAAAATTTTTAGGGAAGTCGCAGACCTCCCGTGACCTCTTTTCGGGGAGCTATTGATTGCTGTTTTTGCAATCATAACTTTCGACTGTCGATAAGAATCTGCAACACACAAGTTAAGCAAATTTCATTTCAGAATGCTAGTTATTAGAAGATTACATTTCCATTCTATCTCAAGCTGATACGTGTCAAACGGTAGTTGGCAGTTGACCCCTGAAAGTTTTTTTTCTTTCTCTCCTCTACTAAATCTCTTATCGAGTCTCCAAGTTGTGTGCGATAGCGAGCGAGCACCCAAATAGGATGGGAGCGGAAATGGCAGGCCTCTTTGATGACACGACGAAACAGAATCCGCGACGAAAGCCCGAGATCTCAGATGCAGATATGACACAGAAGGGATTGGAAAGGCCCTGCTGGAAGGCCTCTGCTATTCCCTTCATTTACGAAGATCGAATAGGTAGCTCCTCGTCATACTGACATAGGCGGATTTACGGAGGTGCCAGGGGGTGCGCCGCACCCCCAAGAATTTTAACTGGGTTTTGAAAAATATAAAATTTAATTTCATCAGGAAGCATGGTTTGCAAAACAACATATACTCCGCTGCAACCTTTCTTGACAAAAACATGACGTCAGCGTGACGTTAGCCTATGAAAAACGAGCTAGATAAAACGTCACAGCCTACTTAGAGAATTAGAGGGGATCGCTGACTGTTTGTGAGCTCTTATTGGCTCCGCCCGTAGTGACGTTCAGTGTCAAGTTAAGTTGCATTTTAGTATAGTATGTTTTTTCATGCAATTTAATTTACTTGAAATGAAAGTCGACAATACAATAACATGCAGCTTATTGCATGATCCGTGCTTGCCTCCACTATAGAGTGTTAGTGTGAGAGAAATATGACTACTATGTATTAAGAATAACAGAATATTTGTATCCATTTGAAAAGAAAAAGATAAATAATACATGCAAGTAGCACTATATACTATGATAATTCAAAATAGGGTAAATGTCAACATTACCATGGGCGGATACAGAAACAGTCTTTGGGAGGGGTCCCAAAACACATTTATCATTCAGTACTGCATTATATAACCAATTGTATACTATGTACAGGGTATCTGCTCAACCTGGACTTTTCAATTGCATGACTTTCCCTGACTTTCCATGACTTTTGCGAACTATTTTCCATGACTAAAAAAAAAAAAAAAACGAACTCTGCTTTGTTTTTGGAAAATTATGCACTTAATATTCTATCTTGCAAAGCAAATGACCAAACATGGCGACTGCGTTTCACAGCAACAGAAGTCCGTTCGCTTTTGAGGTCAAAAAACGATCTTTTCCTACCGACACCCTCCTCCCCACCGTGCTTGTCCTCAAACGTACTTTCATGTAGCAATGAATTGTCTGTCCATAAATTAAGTTTAGATCCTGATACGAGTGAGGCGAAATCTGACTTCAACACGGAACTCGTTGAGTTCCTGCCCCCCCCCCCCTACCTACACGATTCTTTAAAATTCAACATCGTTTTTTAATTTGTTTTTCTTTTGCATAAAACTCCTCGAAAGAAAAAGATTCAAACAAGTTTTAAAAGAAAAAGGAATCAAATGAAGCGGGTAGGGGGGGAGGAGACCAAATATAAAAGGCAAATCTGCCTATTCCGGGGAAAAAACCATCAAAAAAACCATGGAGTCTATCTTTTTGTCGTTCAAGGTCATATTTTATCAGATGACGGAGTCCGCGCACATGCGCAGTTACACAAAATTCGCCGCTCACGGTTTTAACCTTGAGAATTCATCTGATTGGTCAACACAATGCAACTTGTTGGAAATTGTAATTGACAAATCAGATTGCACCCAATAACGAAGTAGAATGACGGCGGAAGTGTTTTCGTTCTTCCGAGATAACGGGAAAAATTTCAATCGGTCCGGAGCGCTAAAATCCATGATAAACAGTCAGTTTCCATGACTTTTGGACATTTTTCGCTGAAATCCATGACTTTCCATGACCAATTTCGATCATATTTGAAATCCATGACTTTCCCTGACTTTCCATGACTTTCCATATGCGCGGACACCCTGTATGTAATTAGGTATTTATTGGTATATCATTAGTTTCTTTTACTTTAAAACAACCATGGCTAACAAAAAAACATTCTGTCCCAATATACTTCTTCAGTAAAACCTGTTATAAAAACGAATGAATTATTATAATTATGAAGCATTTCGTATTTAAGTAGTTGTCTACCGAACCAACGCCTCCTAAATACTAAATGCCTATAACATTTGCTTCGCTACCGTAGAGATGGGTTCAGCTTTAAACGCCACCTTGCGGCAATCCGATAATGTCGTTGTTATTTTTTGATTAGTTAATTTTTAAATTTAAATTCAGAAATGAACCAATCGTTAATTTTTTGAAGAACTCCGGTAGATGGCAGTGTATCGTGAACAAATTGCATTTTGCAGCTATTGACGATGGATCCAAACAATATTCGAAACAAACTTTTTGATTGGTTGATTTTTAAATTTAAATTTAGAAATGAACCAATCATTAATTTTTCTTTCTCGAAGAACTCTGGTAGATGGTAGTGTATCCTGAGCCAAGGATGAAATTTTGCTCTGTGCTAAAAGCCAGAAAGTTACAGGCATTTAGTATTTAGGAGGCGTTGACCGAACTGAGTTTGCAAACGAGTCGAGAGAAACCATTCTCGGATCATGGGGCCTTGTCACCTTGACAAAGCAACTCTTGTTGGAATAGAAAAATAAATTACATAAGCGAGGTTCCAGATTTCCATTTTATTTCTTTAGTCACATTAAATGACAATTTAAATACATTTCTTCAGTATGTCTTCCATGTTGAGATAATATGTCTATATCTGGACCTAGGGGCCCTCATCGATTCTCTGGCCCTGGGCACCTCAGAGTTCCGATTGGAAAAGAGGGTAGCTGGGTATGTATCGATATTTACATTGTCATTATGTCCGACCAGCATGTTTGCACAATTGATAACAAATCATCTAAATCACAGATACTTTCATCACACCATCAATCCAATCGGAATTTAACGGAGAGGGAAAAAAATCCGCACTTAAAGTACCTATTAAACGACACGCATCTCTTACCCTTAGTACAGACTTGTGCAAGAAATCAATCCGATTGTCAAGCTGCCAAGTCAGATCTATTATTAACCACGGTGTGGATGGATAAACCGTTATTAGGCATCATCCCGTTGAAAAAGGGTGCACAAAGAAAGATGGAGGATCCGTTCGATTCATCACGGGGATTATTTTTTTTGTTCCCCCGTTCCAAAGAAAATGAGAACGGGCAAAGAAGAACAACGGAACGCATTTGATGGAAAGGAACGTCAGAATCCTCGAGCGGGGGTGAATCTTGGAATAAATTCCAGCTCAGGAGAAAGGAAAAAAAAAATCGTTCCATGAGAAATATTAATCGATTTTCAAGGAAGTAATGGAAGGAAAGTATTTAAAAGAGCGGGAAACCCCCCTCTCTCGTCTTTGATGTAGCAGCAAATACTTTCTTCAGCAAGAGAGATTGAATTTTCAAGAAGTTCGAAGGGAGGAGAGAGAACCGGCATTCATCATCATTTGGTGTACCCTATCATAGAGAAGAATTGGCCGATTTGGGGAAGTTTCAATTACACCAAGAAACGGAGACATTCTTGGATGCTTTTTCTTGTGGGGGTACTCAGCTTGGTGATAGATTGTCGATGAATTAGAGGATATTAACGATTCGGATTGGACAGAAGCACGACTGCATAAATTATTCGAATTAATGGTGTTCTAAATTATGAACAAAAATGTCAATTTTTGCTTGTTATAATGCTTTGAAAGAAGCCAAAAACAGAAACAAGATTTTTAACTGAAAGGGCAGCACTAGATATTTTAAATTATATTTTCTCTGTGTATTAATTTTTTTTCTTTTATCCCTCTCTCTTTTTTTTCAAAATTATTTGAGCGAACAAGACTGCCTTATAATATTACTTGACTTCGAATTGACTATCGTTCTATCTCTATTCTCCGTCTTTCTATTGTCAATGATAAATAGCAAGTCTCAATCGCTTTACATATTTTTATTTTATTCATTTATTTATTTATTTATTTCAATTTAAATGAATTCATTATTTTTCGTTCATTTTATTTGTTTACTTTGGCAATTTTTTGCACACAATAAAATTTCTCGTACCTTTTTGTTGATATAATTAAAAAAATGTCTTTACATCCATAAGCTCACATATTTTGAATTGAAAAAGGGGTTCCTTGTAGTCATGAAGAGCGTGCCAGCAATTTCTCTAGCTAATTTAATACATAAAGATTTTAAAATACATTATAAGTTAAAAAAAATTACAACAACTCTGAAAAAACCTTGAACACACCTATTACAAAAAAAAAAAGTAAAAAATAAAGTTTCTTCACATTGTGACTTCTTGGACCCGATGTATCATAATTTAAATTTATAAATGTGAAAACATTGAAAATAGTTTGCTTTGAAAATAAAACGATTGATCCTCATTGATTTTTCCCACTCCTGTAAGATTTTGTTTTTGTCACTTCAACACTCTTCAATATCAACTCTTTAATACGAAGAGAAAAAGTCGCTTGAATTCCGAACAGATGACAATTTTATTTAAGTAAATATCAGCCACCTCCCTTTAAGACTTCTACTCATGAACTAAACACGACGCTTTAAAACTAAGCCGACTTCTGAAAACATTTCGCACCCTTGCAAGAAAAGTGACAGAAGTCAAAAAAACTTAATTTTTTTTTAGTTTTGTATGAAACAGATCAAAACATTGTGTTCTTTTATGTGGAAAAGTATCACAACTGAAATTTTGATAGTTTTCGCTTGGTAGCGGAGCGCTAAGAGTGCCACAAGTGAAACTAAAATTTAAAAAATCTGGTATGGGTCCCACACTACTTCCTTTTACGTGTAAATTTCTTTGTAGATGCCTTAGTGTTAAAATAGTGCTAGGAGTGAGCAAGATAGCAATTTGAACATTTACACCCCTAGTTTGCCACAAAACAATGAAAACAAATGTTTTGCAATGATTCATTTTCTAAATATCGCCGATTTTAACATCATTCAGTGGATTTTTCACGAAATATCGCCAATAGCGCCAAATTGAACCCAAATTCAAAAAATATTTTTTTCGCCAAATTTGTCGCCCACTTGGCGATATATCGCCAAGTTGGCGTCAAACACGGCGACCAAAAGTTTGGCGACATATCGCCAAGTGGTCGCGCCAATTCATATCACTTGAGACTGCATTGAAATTAACACTGATTTACCCCAAAAAAAGGGGTAAAACACCCCCTTGGGAACATTCAAATGCAACCACAAGGGGAGGTGCACAACTAGACCATCCTCAGAGCCTACATACCAAGCTAGAAGCTTCTATGGCATTTAGTTTTTGAGTTATGCGACCCACATACGCACATACAGACGTCACGAGAAAACTCGTCGTAATTAACTCGGGGGTGGTTGAAAATGATTTTTCGGCTGGTTATATGTTGGCAGGTACATATGCACGTGCTGACAGGTCGAAAAAACGACTCAACATTCATTCAGGGGTGAGCAAAATCAAAATTTAGACCCAAATTTGAGTGATTTTTTTTCGCGATCACAATACTTCCTTTACTACGTAAAAGGAAGTAATATATAAATATATAAAACATGGGACAGACTAAAACTGTAGTTACTACACAGAAAACTGAAGTTGCTTATGTATACATTTCATTAAAACATATCAATGAATATTCATTGCAAAAGACTAGCAGCAGCTAACTAGTAAGAAACCACTAGTCGTTTTACTCTACTGCAAAATTAGCCAAAACGGACAGCAAATATAAGAACTGCACGCATTGCTTCAAAAATTCCATTTCATTATTTTTCATAAACAAAACCCTTAGTCCCTCGATGTATCAGATTCGTGCGCCTGAGGGATTATTTTGGGAAGAATGAAAATCGCAAGAATTATCTCTGAGATGAGATTGAATTCTCAGAGATTTCCCCTTATCTTTGAAAGAGAATAAAGCGAATTAGAAATCAGTCATCATCGTTCGTAGCGAAGGCTATATTGGGGGAGTGATACAGCCGACATTTTGGTTCCCAAAGAGAAGAGGGAATATAGTGTACTTGAAGATAGTTGGCCCGCTGTTGTTGGCGTAACTTTTTCGATTAGCATCGTTTTTTTTTTTTTTTTTTTTTTTTTTGCGGTGAAAAACAAATTTCAGCTGAAAACTCGCGCCAAACTTTCCGATTAGAAGCACTTTGTGGAAATCTAGGTTTGCTGATGTGTTTACTTCCAAACTATTTCCTTTTCTTACGAATTTATGCTTTTGACTTTCCACTGGTCACCAACAATGCAGAGGAGCACTAAACCACTAGTATGTGACCAAAACCGCATGGAAGAAAACTGCTGTCTGAAACTCAGAATATGTTGCTTGAGTGATACTCAATTAAAAAAAAAGAAAAATACTTAATATGAATTTTGATATCTCGAATTCGTTTTATGTTTTCCGAAATGAGGAATTGCAACAGGTGTGTGTGTGCTCGTTCGCCACCATATGCTGCTGAGGCCGAGGAGCGGTTCGGGTAGGTGGAGGACCGGGACGCGAGATGTTGGCAGACAGCCAATCTGAAAGACGGTCTACACGACATTTCAGGTCCAGAAAAAAAAACATATAGCGATTTTTCATTGCTCAAAAATAAAGATTTTACTCAATCATATTTAAGTGATGTATGAAAATGGGGTTCTTTACAGAGAACAATTCCCGATAAGCTATTATATTAAAATAAAGAAATGGGTTAACTCGCTAGATTTACCCAGAGGGGCGTTTGACGAAACTTTTTATCAGCAGGTATCTTTACGACGTAGCAACCAGCATCTTAAAACAACTATTCCCAAATATAGTGTAGGAACCAAAATGCCTGACAGGTCGGTCTGTCCTCTGAAGGTTCGGAGCAAGAGGACACTAGCTTTCCGTAGCGAGATAATAATAGAGATATCTTTTATTGCATCGGAAATGCGAAGATAGTTTTCGATTCGAGCGATTCGAAGCACAATGTCTCAAGGAGTTCATTACGAAGAGGAAGATCGGAGGATTAAATTGTAAAAGCTCTTTTAACTAAACGGGAAGCAAATTACCTATCTCTGTAACGATGGCTTCCATTTTCAGCTGCACTGCTAAATATTTTAATTAATATTTTCGTTTTAAAGTGCAAGTTAAAGTACAAGCACCGGATATTTAATATTTCTTCTTTGCCTTTGACTCCATTTTTTAAAAATTCTTCATAGAAAAGTAACTGAAAACAGCGATTTAATACTTACGATACGGAAAATAAAAAATTCTGATTTTTCATTTTACTTCCTTTACATAGCACCATCGAAATTAAAAGCGTACAAGGAAACTTGCACAATTTAATATCGTTTAATTATTTACCAGTTTAGTTTCAAAGAAAGACGTTAAAAAATTAAATACTGAAAACAAAACGGAAATCACGAATTTCATGGAATTTTTCAAGAATTTTCGGATTTAACTTCCTTGATAGTAATTTCGCCAACTGCTCCGGTATGTGGTGTTGCTTAAAACTATCATTTATACCAGTTTCGCCAATGTCCAAAGAAGAACAGGGGTTATTGTGAGTTCATGATAAAATACCTGAAAGTTTTAAAGAGAAAATGTGTGTGGGAGGGGGGGTATTTCTTTTTTAAACCAAGGCCCCTATTATTTAAGCACACCTAATTTTATAATTATACATATTTTATAATTAATTGCCTTTCATAAACAAACAAGACACATTTCATACATTCGAATAGTTTCAAATAGTTTTTAGTCAAAATATTGTGCATGCATTTAATTAAATTGTAAATGATTAATACAGTTACTTTTGCTCTGGTGTTGTACAAATTATCTACAAAAAAAAATATTTTAAGGAGAAAGTAAAAGTCTAACAGAATTACTGTTTGTTGTGCGCAAATATTGATAAAGTATTGAAAGTTGCATTTGTTACTGAAAATATAGAAAAGAATTTATCTAGATGGTAGTACCTATAAATCTCCTAATCAACACAGTATGACCTTAACCTTTCATTTTTCTCTTCATGGCATCTTAACATTTCTATTCGATGAATATTATTAGTAATTATCGGTATAATCACCGAAAATTAGGAAAATAAAAAAAATACCGAAGGTGGGAAGATAGAAGCATAATTAAAAATATTTTATTTCCGGTATTTTCGAACATGAAAATACCAGAATCGACCATGAAAATACCGTAAATCCGGTAAAATACCGGAACACGATCACCCCTGGAAGAAAAAAAAACTATCTGATCTTAAAGTAAACATGACTTCATTCGCTAAAAAGCAGTCCCTAAAATCAACTTTTCATATCCAGTTAATTCTCAGGAAATATAACAGGACGCAGTGAGCAAAATTTTATGTCTGAAGAAAAGAAAAGGATCCAAAGTTGAAAGATTGAAATTCTGTTTACCCCAATTGACCCAATAGTGCTCCTCTGGTAAGTTGACCTTCCACATAGACAGTGTTTCCTCTTTTTCGGGTAGTTGAAAAAAGTAATTGGTATCGAAAGGAGTTGTGTTACTACCGCTGTCACTTCGCAAAAGTATTCCAACTCAAATCCGTGGCAATTATCCTTTTCCTATTACTTGAAAAGAGAGAAACATTGTCAAGGTCATAGTGCAACTTTTCAGAGGAGCACTGTACCTGATTGTAGTATTCACCCCACGAAATATAAAATAACTAGGTTATTACCCTGCATTGGCCGGGTGCTTATTAATACAACATAGCAAATTATAACTGTTTTTACCTTATTTCATGCTAAAATAAAATAGGTGAGCCTTGAATTGAAAATTCATTGTTAATCGTAATCTTTGTTTGAAATACTCATATTTAAATGTGTTAAATTTTATCCATTTGCATGATTAAAGGCTTATCTCTATTACTCTATCTATTCAACATCTCCATATATTATTTCTCTAAGCCGAATCCTATACCCGGTCGAAACTCGCTCATTTCTTTATCGAATTGCAAGAAAATTTATGATTTTGAAGCTTATCCCGCGGGCTATTGACGAAAATTAGACCCACCCTCTAAAAAGTGTCGGTTCGTTTTTTGTTCGAACTTCATTTTTTGGGCACAAAATTAACTCTATCTAGCGAAATAATTGTCGTATCGTCTCCATTTTGATTTCATTCGAAAGATTAAAAAAAATGCGTTCTTTAGAACGTTTCTCCGCTAGCGCCGCGTAACGAGAATCTCGAAAATCCACATTTAAGCGACTTATAAGCGATTGAAGTTTGAGAAAGTTAAATTTTTTGCTCAACTTTCAAAATCGTTACATTGTTGTTCAAATCAATTTTAAATGCGACATTTCAAGCCAAGGCTTAGCTCGGTAAACCTTAATTGTAACTTTTATTGTTTCAAAATACTATGGTAGTTTTGCGATAACGTTAGTATTTAGTTTAGTAGTAGCCTTGGGTATTTGATTTTAATATAGGGTATCACTTTTGTAGTAGTTGTAAAAGTGAACGTGTCTTTGATCTTTTTGAAAAATTGTCAGAACGACGGCAGTAGATGGCGATGTTGTGCAAATGAAGCCAAGAAAAATTGTCGTATTAAATTTTAAGTTTAGAGTTTTTTTTTTTTTTTTTTTTTTTTTTGCGGAATTCCGCACGGGTCACCTAGTTGAAAGAAAAGGGCCAGTTTGAGACAACAAATTTGAGTTTTGAGCTTTTTGGAATTTTTTAAAAATTTCAAAACCCCGCCTATGTGAATTCTATTGCATCAAGGAACCTCTGAGCCAAGTTTGATGAAAATC
This sequence comes from Uloborus plumipes, assembly GCA_038373865.1. Taxonomy (NCBI): domain Eukaryota; kingdom Metazoa; phylum Arthropoda; class Arachnida; order Araneae; family Uloboridae; genus Uloborus; species Uloborus plumipes. The sequence goes on from JAXGGA010003426.1 coordinate 85,366, forward strand.
CGAAGAAAACGGTGGATTTGAATAAGGAACAAACATAGAAACAAATACATATACATACATCCATTTATATATAGACAGATTCAGATCGACTTTTTCTAAAAGAAAATAATAGCAAATCTAAACGAGTTCAATTTTTGCTTCAAAGCAACTACAACCCATAGAGCACATACGGAAGAAATGTTCAAGGCACAAATATACATGCAAGGACACTTCCCCGTTTCCCAGCGAAGATGAATAAGAATTAAGCTCCCCTTGATGAGACACGGAAGAAGGTCTTTTGGCCAAGTGCTGGGAGGGGTAGCCAGGGAAATTGGGTGGTCTCAGCCAAGGCGAAAGTCTGAAAAGACACGCCCTCCTAAAAATAAATGTGCACAGATTTACCGGGATCCGCCGCACGCAGGGGCTAAAAGATGCTCGTTTCTTTTGAGACATCGTTAATATCTACGGGGGATGAAATGTTTCGAAATTATTCATGATAGCAATTCAAGGTATGGCTGTTAACTACTCCGTAACTTCTCGCGCCGATTCCCGTGGTAAGATTTCATGCGATGTGTGTTTTGTACGCTGCCTATAGGCCCGTCATTTGAAGTTTTTCCGGGGGCGGGGGTGGCAAAGGGTAAAAACAATACTATTTCACCAAAAATCAACAAAAACCACGCCCACTTATATGTGTAAATACTAGGATTTCTCAAAGTCAGGTGGGCAATAGACCCCCCCCCCGGGGCTTTCTCTAAATGACGGGCCTGGTTGCCTAAATTTCTAGGCAAAAATATTAGCTGAATAAGATTATACAACATACAGACAGCTCGATTGTGACCAACTAGTTACTCAATCACTCGCTACAGGTTCCCCCCGTACCTGCCATTACATGTGGTTTTACCGGTTGGGTTGGGCTCAGAAGAGCGCTCTGTTCTTTTGATCCAGACCAGGAGCCGAGCAACTTCTGGTTCAGTACCCACAGAAATAATGGATGGGAACTTGGAGGACTTTGTGACCACGAACACATTTCGCGACCATTAGGTGGATCTTCAAACCACCTGAGATCCGAGGACGGATACAAGGGAGTTTTCTCCAGCAGTCTTTCGACTTTGAAGTTCAAAAATGGCAATTTTAGATGGTCTTCGATGATACTATGAAAAGTGATTGGGATTCGGAGCTCTGATCTGGAATATTTTCGAAATTGAAGACCGAAACATTTGTGATAAACATCTGTACCTCAGAACCAGACTAACGCAAGTCCATTTTCGTCATTTTTCGGTAGAGGGGAAAAACGATGTATTCGACAATCTTTTTCCCCTCTACCGAAAAGTAACGAAAATGGACTTACGTTAGTCTGGTTCTGTGGTACAGATATGTTAACCAGGATATGTGGTAAAAAAAAGGGGGGAGGGGCAAGTAGAATAAAAAACAATCGCCCCTTCCTTGGTACATTTCTGGATCCGCCCTTGCTGAGATCAAACCTGAGCCCCTCTGATTACGAGTCCGATGCCTTACCCACCGCACCACAGCCATGCAACAATCAGAGTTTCATCCTCGTTTATGTACTCATCAGTCCGGAACAGTCAATAACAGAGCTGGAGACATATGTTCTCCTATTGCAGCTGAAGTTTACTAGCCAACTTTCAAAACTGGGCATCACTAAAACGTTTCGTACGCACCGCTATCTGAACTGATGAAAAAATTGCCCATATTTAACTAAGTACAAAATTGGGAATGATCTAAAAAAAAGCACCGAGTCCTCAAACAATGGTCACATAGGACGTTAACGTTTTTTTCTGCCGAATTTAAATCGACACCTTAATCCAAAACTTACTGGCTTATTGCCGCGTATTCTTCGACAGTTCAATTGGCCTAGTTATAATAAAGGACTGAAGGTAGTTCGTCTAAATTCCTCTATACTACACAGCAAGGTTTCTTGACACTGAGGTCGTGACGTCACCGTGATGTCAGCCTATGAAAAACGAGCTAGATAAAACGTCACAGCCAACTTAGCGAATTAGAGGTGCTCGCTAACTGCGTGTGAGCTCTTATTTGCTCCGCGTGTCATGACGTTAGTGTCAACTTAAGTTGCTGTCTAGTATAGATTATCACAGCTACCAAAACACAAAATCTGTGAAGAACTGCAAAAAAGAAATACTACAAAATGGAATATTTATGCGGAGCAAAAAGAATTTGTCTTTATATATTCCCTTATTTATCTGTGTATCGAAAATTCATCGCCAATTCATCCATCTTCATAACCATTTTTCACACAAAAAAAAAAATGTATCGACAATCACGACGACAAACTCGTTACGCATCGAGTACGAGATGGAGAATATGAATTATGGATAAAGAAGACAAAACAGTTCCAAAAGCAGCGGCTACATTCTAGCATCATATCGAAACTGAAGAAGAATTATTTATTTCACAGACGATTGAGAGAAAAAAAAGTATCTTGCGGAAGAGATTTTTTTTTTTCTTTCGTCTAAAGAGATTTTTTGAGAAGGTGTGTGTCTTCACTTTTCAACTCTCTCTCTCTTTTCAATAGAGAAGAAGAGGATGTCCAGTTTTCATCAATCCGTGGTACTTGTTACTATATTTGCAGTGCGTAAAATTGGCAATCTATTGGTGGAAGCTAATGCATTTTTCACTTCGAAGATAATATGGATGGTGTTATGCAAAAAAGAGTTAACCCACAAAACATAAAAAAATGAGTTATCCAACTGTGATGGTAAAATATGTTGCTTTCTACATTAAGGAAAAATATTTAAGCCCTATCAGCATTTCATGGTAACATATCATTGGTATATTGATATAGAGCTCCATGCTTTTTGCCAGAGTTTGTTGACTTTAAAGCCCACTATCTCAAAATCAGGTTTTTGTGGGTTAACTCCTTTTTGCATAACACCATCCATATTCGGGTTTGTTAACGTTCCTTTTAGAAAGTCGAGGCGCTTGGAGGAATTCAGACAAAAGGAAAAGAAACGGAAACATTTTTTTTTCAAGTGATCGATCTTGATTTGAGAAATGTTATAGCTACCGAAGTGTATTGATAATTAACCCATTAATGCCTAGCGTCTCTTTTTAGGGACGATCCAAAAAAGGGTCTGACTTCCCCAAAATGCGCATTTCAGCCAAATAATAGTGTTCAATTAGAACCCTGGTATTGTTTCAATTCGTTATTAACAGATTGCAGCACATAAACATTGTAAAGTGTGTTCTTTATCAGTTTTAAAATAATCTTTATCGAAAATTACAATCTCAAGAAAAAAAGCTAAGTTTTCAAAATTATTCCCAGCTTCCCAATGTATGTTAATTGCTGATTTTATTCCTTCTTAGAAAATGTCTTTTTAAATATTATATCGCAGGCAGAAAAAAATTTTAGTAAAAAAATATGTACCCTCTGCGGTCTATCATAACTTTTAAGGGACGATTATTTTTCCTGTCTATTAAACACTGTTTGTAACCAGTATACAAAATATCTTTGGAAAAAAATGTCAGGCATTAATGAGTTAACAATTGTGACAGTTTCTAAAAATTTTCACAAGATCACAAAAAAGTCAATGAAGGGCTTAAGGGGTTACAGTACCTTTCTAACAAATTTCTTTAATTTGAGTGAAAAAGTTAATTCTTTGAAATATTTGTTTCTGCACTTGTTTAACAATCAATAATTTATTTTCAAACATTAAAAATTTTGAAAACTTTTTTGGAAAATTTGAAAAATGTAAGAAAATTTCAATTTTTTAAAAACCCTAAGGCTTTTTTGTTTCTGCACTAATTTCAAAATTTCTTTTTGCGGAATGATCACAAGGATTACCTCAACAAATCTGTGCATTCATTTTCTTATATTTTGATTCGAAAATATTTTGTGAACTTTTATGTAAAAAATTCTTAGAAAATTTTGTTCTTCGAGGTTTAACAAACTCTAAAAATTATTGTAATTTATAAAACGCTTATTCAATGCACAGTTTTGTTAAATGTATAATCCTGAGTGCAAAAAATATTGCTTTAAAGTTATATCTTTAATAGAAAAAATTCCTTAGCATTTCCAGTAACATAGAAACACTGAAAACTGATCACCGAGAAAAAGCACTTTTAAGTTTGTCTTTTCCATTAGAACACATAGCATACATGCCCTAAAGTCACTCATAACTTTTTAAATAATTTAGCTAGAACAATGCTATTTTTTCTGAGTGTTTTAAATAACTTTTACTTTTGAAATAAGCAATAAAAATTTTTTTGGTCTTTTGGTCATTTTTGAGGTACTGTAACCCCTTAAGAAATTGCACCACGTGAATGACTAAGTTGAAAAACGTGTGCATTTTTTTTTTTTTTTTTTTTTTCAAATATTGAAAGATAAGGTGGATATTGTGTTGGACAGTCCTGCGCAGATATTCATTCCATTATATTTGAATGATATTTATTTCTACTTTTTATTACTCCGTTGGGTGAATTTCGAAACTTATTGGTATTTTCGCAGGGTTAAGAAATATTTTACAACTGTCAATTTTATCCGAAAAACTGTTTGATCTGGTCTGAAATAGAATGGGGCAGTTCATCACTTTTAGTATCAAACAAAATCTGTACCTCAGAACCAAATAACGTAAGTCCATTTTTGTAACTTTTCAGAAGAAGAGAAAAAAGATTGCCGGATACATGCAAAAGATGGGATTCGCGCTCTTTTAATGCTGCCAAATAATTGTGAAGGAATGTGTTTTATAGAATACCGTTCTCATGGGTCGATGCAGAATAAGATTCTACGTACAATTCACTAATAAAGTGAAAATCGCCATTTTTGGACTTACGTCGTTCTGGTTCTGAGGTACAGAAATATAAATCACACCTCTATTTTTCCTTCAATTTTAAGCTCAATACCTTTTCCTGTAAGATTAAGTACGTCAATTAGTTCGTTTAGAATGAGAATGAAATAACGTGGCCTGGCGTCGAGAACCACATAATTAACGTGCACTTCGGCATTGGTGGCAATCATTTTCTTTAAGTCAAAATCGAGATCGTTTTAGAAACATCTTTCGCACTAAATAGAAGAATTTCTCATAAATAGGCCTTTGATCATATAAAACCCTGCAAATCAGTTTCTTTTTTTTTTTAACCAATCAAGAAGATTGCATATAGATCTCACTTCGACCTCGACCTGGCGTAAACGATTTATTGTTTGGTCCGACTAGTCGCATGACCCTTTTTACAGAAAAACTGCGCTAAAAATATCAAAATCGACCGACACAAGTGAATGAGCTATCTATACTACGCCATTGAAGCAAAAAGGGTAAACTTTCGTCTTTAATACATTTTTACCATTTGACTATCCAAGAATATGAGTAAATGAATTCAACAAGCTCTTTAAATTTTTTCGCAATTTTTTATTTATTTATCTATTTTTTTTTCAATAAAATTAAACATTTATAACAAAAGCACTATTTTAACCAAAATTAGAATGATATCGAAACTTGCTTCTTCCAAAAATAGCAATCACGAGAGCAGAAAGATGCGTCAGATTAGGAGAAAAAAATTCGATGAAAAAAATATAAATCTTAAACTTCAAAAAAAAAAAAAAAAAAAAAAAAAAAAACATTCAAAAGGATCAACATTTTAAACAACTTTTTAGTCAAAAATTTAAAACCCTTACAAACACATCGGCATTTATTGAAAATTTCATAACCGAATGAGACACCCTTTACAAAAGCAAGCCAGCTCATTTTTCACTCTCTAATTATGATAAACGCAGAACCTCCTCGTTAAATTTTTACACAATTTATCAGAAGCTGTCAAAACACTAACTTCACAAAGAATCAACGATAACGAACCCTATTCTAATAAAAAAGATACAAAAAAAAAGGTAAAATATTTGCGAAGCTTCATAAAGATTCATCACATTCGGCCCATCCTCATAACTGTCCGTGTTGAAAAGAAATGACAATCGCCGACAGATTCGTTATGCATCGAGCGTGATGCGAGCTATGAATTATGGATAAAGACGACATAACCAGACCGAAAGAAGTCCACTAAACTGGAGCACAGCAAAGATGGAGCCCAGAAAAAAAAAGGATCTACTCATACATTACAGAGGAAAAAAAGGATCTTGGGAGAAGAAGAGCTTTCTTTTTCCCGCGGTTTTTCAAGAAAACATGTTCCACCTTCTTGGTTCTGAATTCTTTCTCGAAGGCCGGATGTCCAGTTTTCCTTCGATTCCCCATACTTGTTACATTATTTACTGAGTGGAAAAATGGCTACCCATTTGTCGAAACCAATATTTTTCTTTATTTTTTTTTTTTTTTTCGGTTCTTTTTCTGATTAAATTTCAGTTTGGTATTCGATTTTTAGATCGCTGAAGCTGATTTTTTTAAAAGTTCGGTTCTTGCTTTACTTTTTCTGGAATGTTTCTTGAAACCAAACTAAGTTTTAAATTCCAATTTGGTGACTAGAATGTTATGTGGTTTTACGTTGAAATTGTGCTTATCGTTTTCTATTCGACGAAAAATTACATTTTCGGAATAAAAAATAAATAAAAGCTTAGAATTCGTTTTCGACATTATAAATTTCTCGTAGTAACGGATTATTACCAGCATTAACACGTCCCTTGTATAGCCGAACATTATTTGAGTTTGTCACGGCAAAGAAAAAGGGACGTCACTGCAAATTATAACCGTCACAGTCAGGGGTGCCCACGGGGGGGGGGGGGGATTATGGCGCAAGTTGCGCCATCAAAAATTTTTGGGAGGGATTTTTTTAAAATTAATTCAATAATTTGTTTAAATTGTTAAGTAATTATTTTTTTCAATTTAAATTATTTCTTTATTATTTTTTATTTATTTATTTATTGTGTGTGTGTGTGCTTGGAATGTTTGGAAGAAAAAAAAGCGATTCTATTCTGCGCATAATTCAAACTTTTGAAAAAGATAATAGTTATAATTTTAAAAAATAAGTAAATATTATATAAAAAATAAATAATATTTAAAAAAATAAATAATATTTAAAAAAAAATATTTTAAAAACTAAATAAATAATATTTAAAAAAATGAATATTATAAAAAGAGGGGTAAAAATAAAAACAAAAAACACAAGAGGGTTGTGAACATTTTTGGGGCGGAATTTGCGAGATTGAGATTGGGGGGGGGGGGGATTGGCCCCCCTGGTCACAGTCACAAAGTGACAAAACTGAGTTATCATAGGATGTTCGGTTACACACATGTGACATAGTTTATGTGACTTCACAGTGATTTCGCTGCAACTTTTAATTTGTTATCGGTCTTTTCATTTCCCGTTTTGAGGAGAGGGGTTCGTAAAATTGTGACGGTTTGTGACAAGGGGGACGGACGGTGTAACATGTGTTACATCACGAAACTTTTAGATTGTGCTAAAATGGCTTGAGCTGTGACAAAGAGCGCAGGGACAAGTGAAATGCGACACGTTGTGACAAAAAAGGAAAGGAGGGGGCCAAAACGGTAAAAAAGATGTTATGGCAAACTCAAGTTTAAACATAGTTAAAGTAAAATGTCTACTCATTTTAGGATACTGTTGAAAATAATCTAGCAAATCTTTGAATAAGTAACATACAAAGGGGAGAGCGGAAGATTTTCAGGGTACGCGAAAGAAATAACAAGTTTACAAAATGCCTCCAATTAAAATTTATCCAAAATATTACTCCAGATTCTGGACTAGTTTACTCTGTTTCCGAGCAAAAAAACAAGACTCTGCTGCAACATTATTTTTTGCTTTTCAAGAAGATTTTCTAATGCTCCTTAAAATCTCCCCCCCCCCCCCCCCCATCGCAAGGATCAATAAAAATTTCAAATTACTTTTGGCGTTCAATAATCTCGGAACAACCAGCCAAAGCACTAAAACACATTCTATGCATAAAAATTTTAGCAGCAAAGAGCGACACCACAGCATCACGATGTGATTTTACGTCAGAATTCCAAGGGTCAACGGTTTTATACGGCACTTTACGGCAAAGATATTACTTTTACCCCACCGAAAGAATATTTATTTTTTTATTTCTTTTAAAAACAAAAAGACAAATAGCGTGATTTTTCATTACCACGTTCTATTTATAGCCTATGAACCTAGAAATAAATAGACTTTTTATGCTACAGTGACGACAAGTATTCTTTTCTCCTCAGCGCTTTCCAAAACATACTACTGGAAACTAAAAACTGATTTAAAAACTCTTTTTCAGAGCTTCTACAGCAAATGTCACTTTTGCTTATGGCGATCTCGTTATAAATACGACACATACACAGCCATAAAGTCGAGAATGAGAACTTACAAGTATAGTTTTATGGGCAGCGATATTTTCGCACCACGTGACTTTCGGGTTGAGATTATTGAACTTGCGGCCAAATCCATTTTAATCGATTCGCGTTTTACAATGCGTGAAACATAAAATGCGGGGAAACTCCCAAATCGAGATATTTAATGACTGTTCATAAACTCGTAGTTTTGCACGATAAATATACGCAGGTGAATTGTGAAGTAGAATTTATTTGAAGTAATGGTTTGGATATCGAAATGTATAAAATCTGACAAAGAAAAAAGTTTTTGCTTTGCTATTTATCTCTAATTTTTCAGCCACGGTATATTTTATGAAAAATATTTTCTAACTTCTCATCATATTGAAGGAAATTAACAGTCTAGCAACCAGAGATGCAGCTAAGATTTTTTTTCCCGAAACGTAAACATATTTCTTGATATATATTTAATGTCAAATGTAAAAATATCTCTGCTCATAGCTCTGCTGTTCAATAGAGATCAATTTCAAGAAAGAGGCCATGAAATTTTCAGACTTCATAGTTTCAAGGAGGCATGATTTTGTATATTCTTATGAACAAGAATTCCCCCTGCTTCAAAATGGATATATGTTGATTTTCTTCTTAAATTTGCGCATTGCTATTTATCTCTAATTTAATTAATTATGTTTGATTTTTGAATTGTACAGTCGGTACGAAAACAAATATTTACTGTTAATTAACTCTTTATCTGGACAATGTAAAAAGAGAGCGGGGGGGGGGGGCAAAACACGCAGTTTTATCGTATTATGTCTTTAAAAAAATAACCAATTTAATTATTTTCATCAGTGAAGTCATCATTTTGCATAACAAGAAGTTTAAAATAATGCCTGTAACCAGTAGCGTAGCAAGTAAGGGTGTCACCCAGGACAGTAATTGGTCGAAACTTTTTTTTTTTTCTAGAAATAGTGTCCTTTAGCAAATACAAAAACTATCTTCGCAAAAAAAATCTCTTTAATACATTGTAAGCTCCAGTTACGATTTATTCCACAAATTCATTTTATTAAGCTTTGAAAAACATGTCTCAACTTCACCTGATCGTTTTTTCGTAGGCAAATTTGCCGTTTCTTAAAAGTGAAGTGATTAATAAAAACAGAGAGGGGGAGAAAAGAGAAGAAAAATCAATTATCACCTTATCCGTTGTTCCGCAAACCCTTAAAAAGTGAACTCGAAGTGCATTTCCACTAATTAAAAACTTCAACTAACTTTAAAATTTGCAATCGCGAGGCACATATTTTTAAAAGCAGTAAACACTTCAAAATGATTTTTTTTCCCCATTCGAGTTATTAGCAAAAGCAAAAGTTCTCAAGTGGAATATTATGAACTCACAATAAATTAATTCTAGTGAAGAGAAAAACTTACGTTTGAATTAGGGGGTATCCAATAGGGAAAATCCAACATCTGTTGAAGCTAATCAAATGAATGCAAATTTTGCAATGCGTTTGTTTGTTTTGCGTATAATGTTTCAACTTCAACGAACTAGAAATCGAAGGATTTTGGCAATCAAACCATATCATTTTCTTAAAATTGAAGCACGTCAGGACAAAAATAAATAAATAAGCAGCTATGGGACTGCAGACAAAAGTAAAAAGATTTTTGCTGTTTTTGTTTTGAATTTTCAAATTAATTCTAGTATAAAAAAACAAAATTTCACAATCTTAAGTCTGGGTTTTACATTTTGATTATCGTTATGCAACGAATGCAACGAATACCCGCCTATTCGGCCTTGGCCGAATACTGTGCAAAAAACATATTAAATTTTCGCACTGTGAAAGTTTTTACGTTTTTAATTATTCTAAGGCATTTGAAATGAAATCTTGTTATACAATGATACTTTGTCATTTTTGAGGGTATTCACTAATCTTATTGTCAACTTAAACAACGTAAACGACAAACCTTGACCATCTTAACACATAAAATAAATTTATACAAAATAGGATAAAGGAGAAAACAAAATACTTTTTCCTGCATATTACAAGGGTTGGAATAATTTTATCTCGTGAAACTACTAATATATAAAAGATTTAAATTGATAAAATATAAGCATAAATCATGCATGAAACAATTGTCAGTTCTTTCTTGATCAAAATAAAATGTGTATAAAAAAATAGTGTAATAGTAGTATGCTTTATATTTACATTCCCTGCAAGTTTGGTTTCATTTGCACAATTTCTTTCGCGCTATTGTAATTTTTACTAACATCTGACAAACCGTGATATGGAAACTTGTCCAATCTCGAAAGGAGCGCCTATCATCGTTGAACGGTTCTATTTCAAAAAGGGGTAACAGCTTAATTAAGAAAATGCACCATGGTAGCATTTGTGCTTAGTCCAATATTATTTCATTTTTCTAAAACTGATAAGGAAATGGAATAAATTGAAAAAAAAAATCAACGCAAACCAATACGTCAAACAAATTAGATCGACGAAAAACAAAAAACAAAGCACAATCTCCTCCCATTCCTTACTTCTCTCATCACCATCACCCCCCTATTTTGACAAAATCAGTAGAGACCTGAGGCATGCGCAAAAGCGTCCGAAGTCGCCGGAAAAAATATCAAACTGTATTACCGATTTTTTAATTATTATTTTCACTTTGAACTTTTGTGCACGGAACTGAATTTCGAGCAATCCTGCATAGTGTCCAATAAAAAAAAAAAAAAAAAAGAGCCTTTCCATCGCCCCTTTTTTCCCACAAAATTGAAGGGACATAAAAGTTAATCGCCACCCCCTTCACTCTATCACGGAAAAAAAAATCCCTCCGTGGCTTTTCCAACGATCTCGAACTCACCATTAGCAACTTCCCGGCTTCCAGTACCACACTTTTATTACTCCCAATTAGCGTCAAAAAGTAAGCTGCTAACTGCACAAGAAAAGGATGAAGACAGCGAACAAAAAAAAAAAAAAAAAAGGAATTCCTTTTTTTTCTGGAAAAGGAACTCGATAGCAAGGACTGCTGACCATAAATTACCCTCCTTCGGGACACAGTACCATCGATCTCGTGGTCTTTTCCTTCTTCGAGTCAAGTTGGAGAGAGACTGAAAATTGTGGATGCAACCGGAAACCTGGCTTTACAGGATTGCCAGCCATGTTATTGATGGCGGAATTTAATTGAGTTGATTTACGCGGGCTCATCCATCATGGAGTTGTAACTCGGATTCTTTAATAAACTGGGCGAAGGAAGAAAAATCTTCGCACCCCTCCCTCATTTTGGGCTCTGCCATTAACACAAAGCTCTCTTTATAGTCCGCAACGTCACGTGCCAGCTGCGAAAATGGAAGTGATACGTAACATTTTTGTCGGTTGTTTTCACCGGAAAGAAATTGTAGATGATTAATATTTGCTTTTTTTTTTTGAAGTTATTTTTGAATTGAGAAAATTCATTGATGATAAGTCAGGCGAGTTGTAATGAGAGCAAGTTTCAAAATGATTTGTGAGAAAAAACTTTATGAGCTATTATGGAAGAATTCCGTTCTTCCTAACATTAGTCTTAGTTCTTTATTTAACATCAGCCTTTTATCAATGCGTTTTTATTAGTTTCACTTGTAGGTTTGTCTGTATGTAACTCTGAATAAAAGATAAAATTTACGTTCTTTACGCACATAAAAGTAATGTATTAAAAACCATTGTGAATACTAAAGGCTAAACTATATTACATATTGATGTATTATAATTGTTTTAGTTATTTGTGTATGAAACTATGAATAAAAGATAAAATTCACGTTCTTTGCAAATACAATAGTATTTTATCGCATGATTCTTCATTCTAAAGCTCACACTTCTTGTATTGAAAAAGGGTCTCCTTGTAGCCCCGAAACACGTGTCTGCAGAAAACCTGCATATTTGTGCATTTTTAACGTTGGATTTAAACTCTACATCTTTCGCACAAAGGGATTTATTTTCTTCACAATAGTAGATTTAATAATGCTATTATTAATACTAAAGGCTAAACTATATTTAAAAGCGTACTTTTTAGTTTTTTTGAACTACATTTTGATTATTTTAAATTTAATTCCTATTTGGGTGTGATTAACGACGTTACTTACTCAATAATATTTTTGCTACACAATTATTCTTCATCGTACCAAAGTGGTAGTTAAGTGCCTACTTTATTATTTATTTAACTTACATTTGTTTACTGTTTGTTTCGAATTTATTGGCTTAAGAGTCTAGTCTGAACAGGCTGTGCGGCGTCAACGCAGTTTATTTTATCAGCCCCCCGAAGAAGAGATATGGAGTGGCTCTTATAACTTGGGCTGTGACCTTACGGGTGTTTACTTCTTTTTGGAGAACTCAGTGATTGTAAACGTCATGGCCCAACTAATTGGAGCCACATTAAACCTTCGACTACTTTTGGGGAACAGACAAGAAATCACTCACACACACACACACGAATATTTACATCAAAAAATGGGCCAATCACGTTTTCAAACTAAATTTCTAAAATTAACTACGGTAAAATAATTGAAATGAAAAATTATTTTTAATGTCCACACGAGAAAGTGGGTCTAAAATTCATCGAGTTCTTATCCATATCATTCGCATTTTATTTTGAAATGAAAACGTTGAAATTAAGTCAGTAAAAGATTCCTGAAATGGGCACATTAGAAGCAAAGTTAGAAACAAAGCTTTGAGCAGTTTAATATTATTTTTACATAAACTTCAGAAGTTGCTCTATCTCTCACAATTTCGTAAAAAATAAACAAGAAATTAGAGAACAACACAAAGAATGAAAAAGCTCGGAACTTTTGAAATTCTGTTGAAAATCAAGATTTTAGAGTTATTTGTAGTACTTCAAACGAAGTTGGCACTTCGGGAAATTGCGACACAAAGTGAATTAGTAAAGTTGAAAATTCATGACTGCCGCTGACAAACCAGTAAACAGCCTTTTTTTTTCGTTTAACACGCGCTACGTTCTATCCATTCTATTTTGAATCTCTGAAATTGAAACAATGTTGTTATCTATTACTGTTACCCGTTGCGTGTTTAAAACAACTTCAAGAATGCAACAAGACAATTGTCAACCAACACACGTTATGATTAGAAATTCGGTGCGAAATACCATGATTTAAAACTAAATTTGAAAATTAAATGTCGATACATTTTAAAACAAACCAAACTTTCATTCATTTTAGCCAAGCATTTATAGGGCTTGAAACAAAAATGAGCTTGTTACTTAATTTCATCCTATTGAGGTGTAATAACATAATTCCATGTTAGAAAGAACAGTTTAAAACTTCACCTGGATAGCAGACATAAAAAGGTTGAAACAGAAACTCACTCACCTGAAAGGAAAGAAAAAAATAATTAAAATGCTTGCTTAAAAATCAGCAAAAGTTTCCAAGATTTATGTAATAAAATAAAATTCAGTTAAATTAAATGTGATAAATATTACAACATAAACGTTGAGAAGAACATGAAAAATGAGCAGCCACTTTAAAATTTAATCACTAATGTGGTTTAAATATTTGGTGTCTTTGTAATGTAGGCAGGTTTTATTATATGGCGCAATTCAAAAATTATAATTCGCTTAATCCATTAAAAGACAACATTTCGTACTTTTATAAGGTTTTTATAAACACACGTTGCACTAAACATTATCTTAAATCATCACATTAATTTATGGCGTGATCAACTTACTCTATATTTTAAAATTACACTCCCATCCAAACTAAAATTCGTTCAAATTGGAAACTCGAGTTAACGTTTTTCAAAAGAAAGAAAAATATTTTGGGAAAATTAAGTAGGCTGGACATCAAATGATTTTTGCTTCTCTTGCAATTTTTTAACAAAACATATCAAGCAGCTTTTGATTCTAAATACTGCAACAAATATCTCATTAAATACCTGATTCACTTTGACACAGTTTTAAAAAAGTTTTGGTGAATAATCGCCCCAGGTAACTCTGAATTCATAAGCCTCATCCTGAACGTAATTAAAAGTAATCTAGGCGACCTGTTTCATCAAAATACAAAGCTATGCATTTTTGAGCAAGCATTTAAAAACAACAAAGCCATTTATTTAATTACAGCTCTGGGAAGACAATAAAATCTACTCACAAAGCTGCGGCACAAACAAAACAAGAATCCAAATGAATGAATTCTTTTCAGAATATCTTTCTTCCAACAGCAGCCATTTTTGCCGCGATATTAATAAATTCCATTCATACACTCGCTTCTCATTCATTTATTTATTTATTAAGAACGCACAGTTGCAACTAAAAATAGAACAAGCTTTCGACTCGACCATAGATGTCATACACATCACGACACAGAAAGCGCGTTTGCATTTAGATTGCCTCGGAGAACGAAATGGCGAATTGAAAGTGGCATACGTGTGTGCATCCAAGTTTTGGCGAAATTACCGTCGGTAAAACTAGAATGTTTTGGAACTAATTTATTCAGATTTGAAACAGCTTATCGTCGTATTCCAAAGTTGGCGAATGTTCACTTATTAATCGAGGCTGCGCCAAGGACGTGCTTCAAAATTTGTGTGTAAGTGGCTCCAGCCAATCTTCGAACTCTTCGGAATAAATTTGATAAATATGCATTTTTCGAAATCGCATGCAAATGATGTATTTAAATTCAGGAATTGAATTCGGTTTGCTTGTGGTGAAGCTAAGCGGGGAATGGAAAGCTAGTAAACTAGTAATTCTGTTTGTTCAATATCCAAACAAACAGCGTGTGAAGTTTTACGTAGAAGATAATTCCGTGTATTGAACAGCGAATTTTATTCGTTTATTATTCAACATCCTGATACAAAATTTTCTTTCAAGTTCATTTCGTGTTTTATACACCAAAAACAAGATTCATACAGCAAATAAAACATAACAAATATTAAAGAGATTATACTTTAATTCAAGGGTGATTTCCATTTTTACATTTTGAAATCAACTGCAACAAACGTGGAGTGTCAAGCTTCGGATCAAAAAGGGGGGGGGGGGGATTTCATTATTTTAAATCATCTTGTTTAATATGAAAATTATTTTCATCAGCCAGAAAAAATTCAATTTAAAAAATTGCAACTTAGATGTGTCGGAACTATGAGGAACCGCATCATCAATGTGAGAAAATGAATAATAATACCTTTACCCTCCCCCAATTTTAATGGCTAAGTATGCGCCACCCACCCCTTGCCTCCTAGATGAGCACCCTTAGCACCGCAAGTAATTTCCATCCACGCGCTTAAGTGACAAAAATGGAAAAAACAACGCGCTTAAGTGACAAAAAATGGCAAAAACAACAAACACTCATTCGTCACTGACGAGCTAACACTGTTTGTTTTGGAACGAACGATATATAACGTCCTTGTCAGTCACGAAGTCTTAGCATAATAAAACCATCACTTTTTCTTGAAGCCTACAAGATCCAAGTCGTCTTTCAGAAGAAGAAAAATAAAAAATGACTAACATACAGATGTAACGGAAGCATTCGCCAAGTTCACTCTCGAAAGCAACTCGGGCATAAAGCAGAAACTGCAACAACTTCACTTCCAGGCTCAACCTTTCGGAAGACAAGAGAGCGAAAAGAAAATGTTTCATTTCGAATGCAGTCTCTATGTTTGAAAGTGGATACAGAAACTTAACGCCGTCATCCATCAGAGTTGCTGACGTCAGGAATGACGTCCCGCGAGTCCGAGAGCTCGAGTTGAGTTGAGTTGAGTTGAGAGATCCAGAGCCTATTAATAAAAAGGTTACGACAGCGAAAGCTGTTCTGGAAAATCAGCTCGACAGGTCCTCCTTCCAAATGGTCGCTTGATGATGAGCCGCCCGCTGGGAAAAAAGCGATTGAAAGAAAATTGGCGGAAAAAAAAAGAATCCCACTGGATAAGAAATCTCCCGGGGATCATAAATAAAAATTTCCTGACATTGTTATTTTTTACAAATAAATGAAATTAGTGCCAGGTTGTTGTATCCGCAAATGCCAATCGAAAAAAATCAAGCATCTTCGCGGAGCTTTCTTTAGCCTTACATTCTGTGACGTGAGAAAAAGGCATCAATAATTTTCTTTCTTAGAGAAGTGGCTTCCGGAACGTAAATGGAATTTAATTCGAAAGGGGCCCAACACAATGCAAATACTATGAGAACTTTCAAATTCAGGTGAAATTAAATTTTAAAACTATAGGTAAGCATCTGAATTTAAAAAAACGGTTGTACTTGAAAAAAATAAGAGTATTCAGTATTATTATTTTCACGGACCAGTTGTTTGGTTAATACTACTCTAGAATTAACAAACACACAAACATTGCAAATATACGAGACGCAAAAACAACCAAATAAATCAATCAAATCCCGAATAAAATTTTTCTAAGGGCTCAGTAGTTATACCATACAACATCTATGGTCTGAGAATATTCAGTGTTTTTAAGCTAAATTTTATACGTAAGTAGAACCTAAAACGATTATTTAAATAAAATTAACATATAAAACTAATCTTTATTTCAAAAGAAAACGTAAGTATAGTCATAATAACACTGCTAAATTCAATCTGATGTACCGTTTAGTAATTAACTATCTGTATGGCCAGACAAAGTGCTGAACAATGGGACGATTTTGCAACTACAGAAGTGATTACAACACATGCTTCGAAATATTAATATGGAATTCTCGCCGTCGGAAACGCTTGGGGCTAAGCTAATATTGTCGAATTCCGAACATACTGCAAGAATAGGACATTCTAAACACCTTATTACGGAGAAAGGAAACCATTTCCTGCCGTCTTGAACGAAACTGCATAAATTTCGAACATATAATCGAGGCTTCGAACACTTTGCATATTTATCGTTATAAGAAAACAGCTTCATTTTTCTATCTGGAAATGAAAATGGTTCAAAAAAAAAAAGAAGAAATTCTTTTTTCATTAATGTTCCATCCGTTCTGGAATATTTCCATCTTTTGTTTCCTTTAGTGCTTATTCTACGGCACGTCGAGGGAATCCAACCCAACTTGCATTGCTTTTTTTTATTTTTAGTTTTCCATCTTTAAAGGAAAAACCTCGCGGTTATCATATTCGAATGCACTTTAATCTTTTGCCATTCGCATATTTTTAAATCAGAATTCTCTCTAGAGTAGGCTTTTAAGATCAAATCCTGAACTTCCCCCTTCTTCCAAGATTCAATTGTCTTCTTACAGTACCGAGAAATTGGCTGCTTTTAAACTATCTACGCAAATAATAAAAAGCGGTAGGACTAAAAGAATTCTGTTCATTTCTTTGCAT
>JAXGGA010003427.1:0-102847 GCA_038373865.1 Uloborus plumipes
ACGGCGGAACTTGGGACACGCTTATTTCGCATTAGCTAGAAAATCAGAAATCGATTAAAATAAAAATGAAGTAAAATATTAACAAAGGAGTAAAAATAGAATCGTTTTTTGTGCAAGTGCGTTTTTTTGGGAAGTTAGAAAGTGCGCATGACCTGTTTGCATGCTAAGCTTTGCTACTTGGGACACGTTACCGATCTGATTTTTGATGTATAAACACAATATTTTCTGATGAAAAAAAAAAAAAAATTCTGATGTTATTAGATGAAATGAAAGAAAAACTTATCTTCTTTCTCTGGAAAATTATTTTTTTAACTAGTTATTGAAATACTGGTGAAAATTCACTTGGGACTCAAATTGGCACTTTTCTAAATATTAGCTCTGCTCTTAAGCCGCTTGAGGAGAAGTACAGCTGATAACAATAGTTTAAAAGTATGTGTGTGTGTGTGTGTGTGTGTGTGTGTGTGTGTGTGTGTGTGTGTGTGTGTGTGTGTGTGTGTGTGTGTGTGTGTGTGTGTGTGTGTGTGTGTGTGTGTGTGTGTGTGTGTGTGTGTGTGTGTGTGTGTGTGTGTGTGTGTGTGTGTGTGTGTGTGTGTGTACAGTATGCTTGTTCAAATTGTAAGAACTTTTGTAGTGTGTTTTTACGTGTCCCATTATGTAAAATTTGCAATTATTTTTCAAAGCAATGAAAAATAGAAGTTTGCTTTTCTTTTTTTACTTCAACCACATATGATTCTTATGAAATAGCGTTATGTCCCAATCTCATTTTCTGCACGGTCCCTTGAAACTTTGAACTCGAGTATGTGTTTGAGTTTAAAAAGCGAATCTTGAAATTTTTTGTGCTTAATTTATTTTTTAAAGGAGAAAAATTCCCTAAATATGGTACGGTACCTATAGTACGCATAAAAATTAAATTTCGTATTTTTACACTAATTTTCTTTTCAGCTTCAAACTATCAACATCTTAAATCTGTACCTGATTTTTAGTCTTTTCGCAATTGAAAGTATGCATCTAGGACGAACGGTTTGCGAAAATAGAGGTATTCAACAAGTTAACTGTGTACACGCGTATATTATATATGCATCTATATACTCAAAAAATAGACGCACGAAGAAGTTATTGTCAGAATATAACTGAATTTTACATACGTGAGCACAGCATTGATAAGAAAGTGATTACAAATTAAACAAAAATGATCAGTTGGTCAGTCAAACTCAAATTAATGGAGGTTTAAGTACTCTTTTGGGCCAACTCTAGCATGAGCGCACCAGGCGATACTGTAGATAACTGAAGCATAACAGTTTCATAGAATGTCCTACGGTGTTAGTTCAGTAGATGAGCAACTAACTTGATCAAACTCATAGGCCTTCCAACTTACAGTCCAACGCGGCCCCGCGTATGTTTGTTCTGTGAAAAATGAAACGAACGTGGAATTAAGAGAAGATGATAATAGGAAAGAGAAAGCCCTCCGACACCCTTGATATTTGTGACTGAACATTGTCCTGGTAAAAAAAATGGCTGATACATACTTAGCCATGAGTCCCATTACACGTGTTTGAAGCATGCCAAAAACGTACGGTTTGAATTTCTGGGTTTTGTGTATCAATATTAGGAGTGTTCCTGTTGCTCATGCAATAGCTTCTTATACACTGCGATGCAAAAGTTTAGACAAAATGCAAATATGTGAATAAAAAGAAAACTATTCAACGAAATGCTTTCAAATTTCTACTGCAGGTACACAATATGGTCCCAAATAAGTGTCTGGAGTTCTTATAACTATAACTGGAATCAAATTTTGGATATTACAAAAGATATTTTTTTACATTGTTGCAAAAGTTAAGACAATAGTCAGATTTTATGCAAATATCCCTTGAAATTTGATTGGTGGAGGAAACGCGGGACTGTATTATTCATTTATAAAGTGCAGAGATTGCTGAATAAATAATCAAAATCTCAAAAGCTCTTTAGTTCTCGTGTAAAGTAGATGAGAAAGTTTGGAAGCCGAAATTTGAAAATGAACCTAATTTATTAATTTTTTGTCTAATAAAATCGGCTCTAGTATGGTAGTACATTGTTTTCTACTTTGTGGAGAGCAAATTCACACATGCGTATCGATCAAAAAGTCCAAGAAAAATTATATTTCTCAAGGATGAAGGAATTGAAAAAACGGCTAAGACTGACGATTCGCCCGTTAATCCTACAAAACTTCAACTTTGGTCAAAAATAGCACGTGACAGCATAAGTAGATGAACAACTGAATCGGAATGCATAAAAAAAATAAAGAATTGTGCCTGAGCCTTTTCGGACAGAGTGTCCCAAATAAGCCTGATTTTAATGTGAAAATCAGCATATGTATCATCGTGACTAAAAAATGAATGGTACTTTCTTTGATAAAAATTATTAAAATTGGGATGGCCTAGATGAATTATAATTCTTTTCGCGGGACTTGAGAAATATCCAATGATCATATGCTGTGCTGCTTTTACCAATAAAATCTGGCTTATTTGGGACACTCTGTCCGAAAAGGCTCAAGCACAATTCTTTTTTTTTTTTTTTGTGCATTCCGATTCAGCTGTTCATTTACTTATGTACATTACTAGAATTGTGCTTGAGCCTTTTCGGACAGAGTGTCCCAAATAAGCCAGATTTTATTGGTAAAAGCAGCACAGCATATAATCATTGGATATTTCTCAAGTCCCCCGAAAAGAATTATAATCCATCTAGGCCATCCCAATTTTAATAATTTTTATTAAAGAAAATACCATTCATTTTTTAGTCACGATGATACGTATACTGCTTTTCACATTAAAATCTGGCTTTTTTGGGACACTCTGCCCGAAAAGGCTCAGGCAGAATTCTTTGTTTTTTTTTTCTGCATTCCGATTCAGTTGTTCATCTACTTATGCTGTCACGTGCTGTTTTTGACCCAAGTTGAAGTTTTATAGGCTTAAGGGGCGAATCGTCAGTCTGAGTCGTTTTTTTCCAATTCCTTCATCCTTAAGAAATATAATTTTTCTTGGACTTTTTGATCGATACGCATGTCTGAATTTGCTCTCCACAAAGTAAAAAACAACGTACTACCATACTAGAGCCGATTTAAAAGACAAAAAATTAATAAAGTAGGTTCATTTTCAAATTTCGGCTTCCAAACTTTCTCATCTTCTTTACACGAAAACTAAAGAGCTTTTGAGATTTTGATTATTTATTCAGCAATCTCGGCACTTTATAAATGAATAATAAAGTCCCGCATTTCCTCCACAAATCACATTTCAAGGGATATTTGCATAAAATCTGACTATTGTCTAAACTTTTGCAACAATGTAAAAAAATGTCTTTTGTAATATCCAAAATTTGATTCCAATTATAGTTATCCGAACTCCAGACACGTATTTGGGACCATATTGTACACCTGCAGTAGAAATTTGAAAGCATTTTGTTGAATAGTTTTTTTTTAATTCACACATTTGCATTTTGTCTAAACTTTTGCATCGCAGTGTATCATCAACCTCCACAAGCATACACGATGGTCAGCATTTCCCAAATAAATTTTGTATTTGACGCTAAAGATAATTTGGATCCATTTAGTTACAGTCCAATACAGCCGAAAACGACACTATTCTAAATGGAGGCAACAGTGTGGGGTCGATACTATGCGTGACATGACATAATATACACGGCCATCGTCAATAGTATTAGGCGACAACACCATGGCAGCTTAACAGTACGTTTGTGCCGTTGTTCCATCACATTTGTTGGTACTCCTGTCAGGGCTCCTAGGAGTCGTTTTTTAAGATGGCAATGGTCGGTCACACACAGCAAGAGAGCCCGAGAAATTTCTCTTTAACATTATCACCTTCTCTGTCTTTCCCGATTCCCTGATTTGTTACAAATCAATTATACCTGGGATCTTTTGAGAACTAAAAGACAGTTCCCTAATTCGTCAAAACCTTCAATGCCCCCAATAAAACCTTGAGGTTTTGCAGAAAGCAGTTAAAAAAAGAACTAAACTGTAATATTTCTTATCATTATCGATTTCTCTCCAAATTTGTTTCAAGCTTGTCGCTGATAAGTACTACAATTAATTCTTCAGCATAATTTTTATGCCGATAGCGTTTAAAATATTTCCTTGCGGTCGTAAGTTGCTAACCATTTCGTTTGATTGCAATAAAAATGCTTAAATTTAACGTTTATAGTTAATTTTGAAGAAACTTTATGTATGGTAGTTTTTTACAGGCTTTTCGTTCATACCAAACAAATTAATTACACAGAAAGTGGTTCGTGTTGGAAAGATCAATTTTAAAACTCAGAAATAAAATTTAGACCTTTTTGATTTTTTTAATTTCAAAAGAGCTCCTTATATGAGTTAATGAGCCTTAGAAGATCTCTATGCCAAATTTTATTTATTAAATATTATTTTGTGTGAATGCATTATGGATCTATCTTGACTATATGTGATATTTTTAATATCAATTATTCTCCTACAAATCTGTTTAACTAAATTAAGAGTATTTTATTAGAGCTACAGTAGTAACGTGATATTTTCATTCCAAATTTTGCATGAGGTTAAATATTCTAAGCTACTTCTATTTTCTAAGTAGGTACTAAAATATGATTAAATGCTCTAAACTACAATACTTACATGTAGCTTCTGTTCAATCTAGAAGCGGGACTTGAATCATATGGGATATCATTCATTTCTTGGCCACAACATGCGTGACAACAGCTTGCATCAGCTGAGGCATGTCTCAACTCTTTGTGTAGTACCAATAGCAGCGTAGGATTTACAAATGTATGCGCAAAAGCTACATGCAATGACATTTCATAGGACGATGATGGTCCATTGACCCCGGGTTGGATTAAAATAACAATAAAGAGTGGTCCCCAGAACAACAGATATGCTACTAAGAGAACAACAAACATCTTAACTCTTCGTATACCTTCCTTTTCAAGTCTGTTGATGTAACTTTGAATATGCTGAGATTCGCAAAGGTCTCTCTCAGATCTTACAGAAATCATTGTTGTAACTAAACCTGCAATTCTTAGAGCTTCCAAATTCGATTTGGTCAAATCACGATAAAGTTTGCGCAGGTGCACACCTGTCAGAATGATGCACATTAAGTTCACAGTCACCCAGAGGACATTCAGAACATAGTGACGCACGGGTGCGTACACCATTGGACAAGCATCGATGAGAGCCACCCCTTCCCTCGCTGAAGATAAGGCTCCACTTAAGAAAGTTGGACCTAAGTTGATTGTAAAGCTCGCAAACCAGATAATGAACAGACCAAAAATTATACATTGTGGACTGTCAAGCACAACATGATTGTTTTCTGAGTTCACTGTGTAGCCACTATCAGAGCCACCATTTGATACTTCGGTTTGTTCTGGCAAAAGTGGGGCATCGTTTATTACAGATGTCAGTATATTCACAGTAGATACAGTTACTAAAAGAAGAAAAATTGTTTCCACTATAGAACATTTGGGCATTCTTTGGCACAAAAGCACACTAAAAGCTAAAGGTATTAGAAGACTTGCTCTTATACAGTCCACTAGACCTTGGTGAAACAGCAATCCTTGAGACCACCTGAAAAATTAAATATGATTAGTTTGAAAATGCATCGACTGTATTACTGACAAATAAAAGTATTGTTAGTTCTTATTATTATGACTTTAGCTACTGACCGAAGAAACTAGATCGGAAAAACATGTGATTCCTCTAATTAATTTCCTCAGGATCATAAATTAAAAAGTTATATGCAATTTAAGAATTATTTGTTTTTAAAATGCATAATGTTTAGTATCGTTACATTATTATTTTAAACGTTACCGTAGTATAATAAACTACGGTACTATACTTATAATGAATATTGAATAAACTGCTTTCAAGTAGGCTTTATAAAAATAGGACACATTTATGCGCAAAAAATCAAATCATTGGAATATCTCGCGATGAAAGGAAACTCTCCTATATTAAATTACTTCTCAGTTTAGGAAAAAAAGAAAAATCTTTGAAGTATAGAATAACGTCAATTTTTTCCCTTGTGTACTAAACTATAGCTTTTGCAAACGCTAATCTTTAAGAAAGTGAAGAATGAAGTGTGTTTATTCTAGCTGTTAAAGACTTGTTGAATGACTGTTGGGGATTTTTTTTTCTGTGAAATGAAAGGAGTTTAGCTTACATATTTAAAGGAGACAGATTATGAACCAAAGTTTAATCTTAATTGAATTTTCGACATGGAGGATGAGTTTTGATCGCTGAAATCTTTCGAGAGTCTTCTTTCTTTATTTAAACCGTAGGGCGTTTAGTTTAGATCCGAAACACTTCATTAAAGATGCGGTCTATTGTAATGAATACTTATAAAATACTGTAAATGTTGCAACACTTGAATAATTTTCTTGCTCACTTCTTGCGTTAAGAGAAATTTAATCGCAGGATTTATTTTTTTAGACTGAATAACTCTCGCAGTTGTGTGTTGATCGTGTGTGACTTGAATTCAGTAAAAACTACGAACATTGCTGCAAAATTTTATACAAATTGCAAAAGGTAAAAAAACTATTTTTTCCTGAAAGACAAAAATGAATTTAAAAAAGTAATCAAAAGCAAGTTGGGTTTGAATGTGAAAAAAAAATAGATGTTTTAAAAAAGAAGTACATATTTTCTATAAACAATGATAAACGGTTTTATAAACATAACTATTCGATTTCCCCCATCAAAACAAGCCCATAATGCATAAACGACAAAATAAAAAAAGATTATTAGTTGACCAATGGATTGTTCTCGTGTCATGTAATGAGGTGCTTTTTAATTCTATTGTAAAAGTTTCAAACCATAAGTGCCAAAAAAACTAATATTATTATTTTTTTCGATGTCAAGATAAAAAAAAAAACTTTCTTGCTCAAGCAGTCGATAAATAAATAGACACAATATTTATTATTTTTCAAACCAACAGAAACATTTTCGATTGGAGTTTTCTTTCCTTTGAGTTTGAGTAAAGTATTTTATTCAAAAAGGAAATACCTTTTCCTGGTAAAAATGTGCGCAAGAGCAAAAACTTGTAAGACACGTAAGCGAAATTTTAAATTTTCACGTGTTCCTCATTCTTCGTCAGTTGCGCAAAATTCCAAGCAAAGGGATCATTTGTAATCTTGGAAGTAAAGAAATAATAAATTTACTGTCCCCATAATGCTATGATGAAAACGTTTTCCTTCTTTCAATACACTGATCATATCTTTTTTGAGAGAAATCTTTTCTGGAATTTTCTTATAAATGAAAATATTGCATTGAGTTATTTAAATCGAAAGTTTCGTTTTTGAAAATAAAATGGAAGATAACATTTTTCAAGGAATATGCTAAGACTCGATGTTTTGAATTTACTTGAATGAAAATATTTATGAGTAAACACTTGTGCTTTAACCCCTTCAGGGGTGACTTAATTTTTCTGAAGTCATACCTTCCAAGAGCTTTGAAAACTAGTTGGTGTTTGAAACGATTGGCTGTCTTTTGAACAGAAGAAACACTTTGAAATATTTAAAAATATCATCTAACAAGTTCGCCAATTTATGTAATTGCTCTTATGATTAAGTTGAAAACATTATGAACTAAGGCTTCTGTCAAATCCAGCAACCAGATTTCGTAAATTATAAAAGAATCTTTTCCCCCAAACTTCCCCTAATATAGAGGAAAGTGGGTTTTTTTATGTCTAGTTCCAGGAAAATATGAGTTTTAGGTGTCCCAGATCTATTGCAATGCCTCAACAAATGCACCTTTATTAGTAGCAGCAATTATTTAATTTGTTTAAATTGAAAACCATGAATCCATAGAGAAAAACATGTAAATAAGGATACCTTGTTTTGTTTTCACTTAAAGCAGCTAGGTTCAAGAATTCGAGATTTATGATGTTCATTTTCAACTGTAACAAGTTTAATCAGTGAGATGAGGTAAAAAAAAATATATTATTTCTTCAATTCAAAAATAAATATTTACGAAAGAAAAGAAATGGGTGCAAATATGTAATAGGGTGCCCTGTCAAAAAAAAATCCTAAAATATGATTTCAAATCTTTTACACAGGATAAAACAATATTTAAAAATATCGAGAATATATTTATTACTTGGATAAGAAGCAAGCGACCGAAATGCCACAATGAGCTTATGTCATCTGAGACTTTTCGAGGCGTGAATAGTAAATAAACGAACTGTGTTAATCTTCTCATTTTAATATATAAAAATTACTTGTCCCTGTGTTTGTGGCCAATGGACGCCTCAGCTACTGAACCGATTTTAACCAAATTTTGCACGCAGTTTCAGTTTGGTCCAACTTAAATGATAGGATAGTTTTTATCTCAATTTAGGACCGCAATATATTTTTTATTGCAAATTATCTATTTAGCTACCAGCTTTTCTGTATTCTTGGCTAAGCCTTTTTACTAAGCTTTTTTTGACACCTCCATGGCCGAGCGACATAAAGCACACGTTCTGGCAGCTTCCGGAGCGCAGTAAACAGGTTGTAAGTTAGCGGTGCGTTGAGTGTTATTTGACTTTTTTGTGAAGTAAATTATAAACAAACGCGTTACTTCCCTTGAAATTTATATGTGATAAGCTGTCGGAAACGATTGTCACTTAAGAGTTTTTACGTCTCTGAGGCTGAGAGGTGGAAAGCGCTTGGTGGGATAGATCCTGGACTGCATTTAAGTGGCTGTTCTTCTTACTACTATTATATATACAAAAGTTTGTTTGGATGGATTTATGGATGGAGCAGTCAGTTGATAAGCAGTCCGAAAAAATTATCTATTTAACTAAGCCTTTTTTGAGCCTCTGTCGCCGTGCGACATAAAGCACATGTTCTGACAGCTTCTGGAGCGCAGTAAAATAGGTTGTAAATACAGAAACAATAATGGATGATTAATGTAGGTACTTTTTCTTTTTTTTTTTTTGTATTTTCTAATAAAAAAAACTTAATAAATTCAAAAATTTGCTTATTTATTGCCTTCAAGGCGGAACAGAGTTCGCCGGGTCAGCTAGTTTATTATATATTTTTATCATTTTTGTTATTTTATTTATTTTTACATTTTGTTAATATTAGTGGCAGGAAAAATATAAGAGTTGTTTTATTGGTCAAGAGAAGGAATGTTACTCTTTTGATTAGAACTGTTATTTGCTTTTATAATCTGCGGATAAGTAAGGATTATAATATTACCCAAAAGCAGTTGTTACCAAATTTGTAAACGAAAAGGGGGCAGTTTTTTTTCCCATTACGCCAACCTAAGGTTCAAGGCCTAATCTATCGTTCAGTTAAAAATGACTCACAAAAAACAAGAAAACAATCATTTCATGGAAAAGTTGAAGTTTATGTTCTGTTTAGTAACAATTTAACTAAAAAAGGAAAATTAGCCTTTTTACGAACATTAGTCTCTATTAAAGTCAACCCTGAAAAATTGTCAAAAGAAAAAAAAAATTTTAAAGAGAAAAAAACCCTAAAAAATTCTATATTGTAAATATAAGACATATTAAACCAAATTTTGTTAACTGAAAAGCATTATCAAAAATATCATGTTTACTTCAATGTAAAGGGAATAATCAATCGTTACATTCGGGCAACCATAAGTCGTTAATTTATTATTATTATTATTATTTTGGCTCTCCGAGGAGCTCAAAGTTTGTATACGGATAAGCAGCATAATAAGCACTGGTGAATATCCCCACACAACCCTTCAGTGGCTTAATAAAAACACCGGAATCCTAATAACGCCAAATATAACCTTATTGGGCTGTAATCTTTTGCTAGGGTTATGAAAACACAGAAAAAATGACAGTACACAGTTTTCTTTTTGAATTCGTCAATTACATAAACTAAGTTTCTTGGTATAGTAGTTTCGCAACTTATTTTATAATAGTAAACTATGGCGAACAACGACCACGAAGGAAAAATAATTTACTTTAAAATAAAATTAAGCAATTCGTACGAGACTCTTTTGCGAAATCAGTTGTTAAACTTTTGTATGTTAATTTGCCTGTTTTACCGTTGTTATAGTCATTTGTAAGCCTAAATGATGAAGACTTATCATCATTTAGGCTTACTGATGACGATAAAATGGAATCGTGCGAAATTTTGCAATCCTTCATAGAAAAAAAAACAGAGTTAATCTAATTAGTTTATGTAGCCTTATTTGGCTCACCCGTCTCGGTGCTTTCAATATTTTTACATATTTTTTATTTTTTTCAGATTTATATCTTGTAAGAAGTAGTTTCTAAGTTAAACCAGTAATGATCCGCTATTTATCCCTTTTATAGGGATTTTTCAAAGCCATTTTCTTGGTCAAGGAAATTAAGTTCTGCAAATGATAGTTTCTTACCTTCTCAATGGCTTCTTCACTAATATTAGCAACATAAGGAACATATTGGCTCCCATCCCTAACACAGCTAGAGAAAAGAGAACAACAGCCTCTGTAGTCTGTGCTGGGTGGCATGTAGGAGCAGAAGTATTTCCAACGTGGCTTGAATTCGCTACGCCTCCAAAGCGAACTACATTTAGTGTTCCAGCCATTGTTAATGACCGATTGATAAGAAAACTTGGAGGGAAGTCGCTTTTTTCCCTCTTGTTAGAACATATTAAAGTAAATGAGATGATTCTATCAGCAGTAGAGAACCTGAAAATAAAAATAATATTAAGTTATAAGAGTTGAAAACATATGAGATGGTACTGTAAAAAAAAATAAATTTACTTAAAAATCACTGTCAAGAAGTTTAAACATGCGGCATTTACCTTACAAATTAGTATTTTTAATCCTCATGTAGTAAAAAAGTGTCATACGAAGTAATACATTTGACTACAGAGGACACTAAAAAAATTAATGTGAACTTAATCTATAAACGGTGGTTACATTGCTGTCTCCAATATTCTTGAGTGATGTAGCAGATTATACTGGTGTAAAGAGAGAAGGTTACACCACAATAATGTTGCTATGTTGTAACGTTTCAGTAATTTATATTAGGTTACACCAGAATTATCTGTAAGCTTAAAGAGAACCTTGCGGTATCACATAAGCAAAAAATTAGCTTACACCACGCTTTCTTGGAATAGTACTCATTTTTAAGATCATTCTATGATTTTAGTAATCCAGAGCCATTAAAGGACCTGGTAATAAGGTCTTTTTTTATAAGTTCTAAATTGAAAATATAGAAATAAATTAGGTTACAATAGTTGAAACTGCCAACTACGTATATACCCATTTTTTTTTATATATCAGAAATGCTAACAAGTATACCATAATCATTATTACTTCGCTGTTACGGTATAAAAAAATGTAAATTTGTGTTTAAAGGCTCTTTCGTTTTTCGTATTCTGTACAGATTTTCCCATCCATGTAGTTTTCAACCGTTCATTTGTTAAATATTTATCAGATTCTTGCTTTACCGCAACCAACGTAGAACAATTCGAAATTGAGAATGAAGTAACCTGAGACCAAATCATGACACAAAACAAACTAGAAAATTATGAAAAATCATTAGCACGTAGCTATGGCCATTTTTGGCTCACTTACTTTACTAAAATGTATGCAAAACTTTTATGATGCTATGTTTAAAGGCTGTTGTTTTGATAGGTTAAATTAATGATAAGTTCGAAAATGCTTGTTCTGAATTGAAAAATTTTAAAGATTTGCCACTATTGATTCGATTGTTTATACCATCCCAAGTATCAAATAAGTAATCTAGCATGGTATCAATATTAAGGTAAAAAAGAACATAAATTTCAGATTTAAAATCAATAATTGTGATTTTTTTTTTTTTTTCAAAATTTTAGATGTGACACTTTTGTTGTCGGTAAGAGATACATCATCTTTGTCTAGATTTTTTTTTCTAATTTATGTACTTTTTTGGCAGTGTTTCTTCTTCTTTATTCCTTTAAAGTGGTAAAACTTTTTGTTATTTGAAGAAAATAAAAACAGTATATTTCTATGATGACAAGGAAATGTTTTTTTTTTTACAGTACATGTTTGTCAGTTTCGAGTTTTTCGAAAAAGTTAACTATTGTTAATGTTTTTCATCTTTAGATTTAATTCTTTTTTTTTCTGAAGCAATGTAGAGAACAAAATATCTTTATCTAATGTGTTTCAATTGTTTGTTCTTACGAAAAAATAATGGCAAAAGATCGTATCAAACCTCGAAACTACTATACAATGCATTTAAATTTTTAACGAAGCGAATGTTGATTAAAAGTTCAATATTTGTTTCTAAACAAGCATTATTTATTTTACGCGATGAATCTGTACTTCATTTCTTTATATAAAGCCAGGTACATTATTAAAACACATCCTACAAATTCTAAAGTGCAATCTTCAATGGAAGCAATTAAATTATACATACTTATCGAAGAAAACAAATAAGATCACTTTTTATAAGCCCTACCTCTTTACTATTTCATGCAATGTCAACATTCACGGAAATCTACCTCCAGTCTACAAATATTTACTACGCAAACAAAGATTAAGTTTTGTGATAGGTAGTTCTGTCCCGAGATTAATTAATAAAAGCTTTCACATAATTTAAATTTCGTTTGGGGAAAAGAAAACAATCATCTTGTTAGAATGTAACGAAAAAAAAGGATTTCCGTAAGGAAAAACAAATATATGACTTGCTATTAGTATTTTTTTTTGGGGGGGGGAGGGACTTATTAAAAGGAGAGAAATTTGGATTTTTCGTTCTTAATCTTTTGTTTATAACTACACTTCAAAAAATGAACTGCTGTTTTTACAGTATAATATTGGTAGTGAAGGTTCCAATTTAAAACTAAAATATACAGTAATAGACTGTAAAATTAGCAATTTTACAGTTTCTTACTGTAAAGTTAGCAATTTTACAGTTTATTGCCACAAAATTTAGCTGTATTATTCTGTAAAAACAACAGTATAATACTAGCAGCAGAGGCTTCACTTTAAAATGTAAAATGCACGGCAATAAACTAAAATTTGCATTTTTAGAGTTTATCATTGTAAAAGTAGCAATTTTACAGTTTATCATTGTAAAAGTAACAATTTTACAGTGTATCATTGTAAAAGTAGCATTTTTACAGTTTATTAGTGTAAAATTAGCATTTTTTACAGTTTATTACTATAAAGTTAGCTGTATTATACTGTAAAAACAACACTCTTTTTTACAGTGTATGCAAAGTCTAAGTACTTTTTCTGGCACTGATACTGTCTGAAACATCTTCAAATTTAAAAGGAGGAAAATTGAAATAAAAATGTAGCATATCGTTTTATTGATATTTCTCAATAAGAGTTGTACATGTTTTTTCACTGCTGCAGGTGGCCATTTTAAATACATCGAATTTTTTTTAATACTTTGCGTATACTTTTGCAAACAATGTTGTTAAAAGAAACATGTCATGTCTGATTATTCCAAAATTTAATCTTGTTTGAAGCATGCTTTTGAGTGCGTCAGACATTTCTCTTTTGTAAAAGGAGAAGAATGCACGGAATTCCTGATAAAATTTCAGTGGAAGTAACTTTAAAGGAAGAGTTTAAATATTGACCTGACTAAAGCTTACTCTTCAATACTTTCAGTATAATGGATGAAAGCAATAAAAATACTTAATTAATGATCAGGTATCTGTAAAATAAGGATGTTATTATCTTTTAAGTACAATTATTGCGTAAATGCCATTAAATGATGTTGTTGATTACATACATTCACGAAACTTAAAAAACTCAAAATATGTTTAATAACTAAAAATGCTGTGGAGATCAGATTTTGAGAACGTTTGTTTGAATGATTTATTGTTAGTCTTATTTTTTTTCCTTTTCTTCCAAAAAAAAAAAAAATACTGATTCATCTAAAATTTATTGTGGTCAGTTTCGTAACTGTGTGATAATTCTAAACAGAGAAATGTGCATCATTTTATGTATCAAACAGCAATTTAGAATTTAAAAAAGTGTCATGATGGCAGGATGGTTAAATAGGGTACGGACTCGACATGCAATCATTTATTTGTGGTATGTTCTGGGTAAAAATACTTTGACAAACCAAGAGTTGCATATCCTATACGGTGCTAAAAGTATAACTCACTTTTATAATGAACTCAATCAAAAAATAACTACATGAATTATGTATAGCAGAAAAAATCCAAATTTTCAAAATCAAAAATCAAAAAAAAAAAAAAAATTAATGAAAGTTTCTGACCAAGTCGGGAGAAACACTATTCCCTGAATTTATTTTTGGATTGTCATTACTATACCACTACTTCTGTTTGCTATTATAAAATACAAAAATAAAAAGCGCACAGTATCGCAGAAAGTTTAAATTCAAGCCTTCTTCCCAAGCTGAAGATACATAAACAAAAGTTATTAAGACCAAATCGAAATTATAGTGTTTTAAACTCTATTCAGAGCATGTCATATTTAAATACTACACAAGAGCAACATAAAAATATGATTAGAATGGGGATTATGAGACAAGGCACGTTGGCTTTTCTACTCTTCATTTCGTATCTTACCATAAAATCAAATGAGCTGAAGTGTTAAGACGTAAAATAAAAGTCCAGGAATAAAAACATATGAGGCCAGTTTATTGACATTTGCACACAGGATTAATACAAGTATTTAAAACGCAATATAAATATAATCTAAACTCATTGTAGTTAAACTGGTTGTGACGGAACACCTGACCAATATCGTGCTCCCCACCCTGACTACGTACTGAAAAAGCGGTCTCCACACGTGCGTACTCCTACTATTTTTAAGGCTGTTGCCATTCCACCGCTGGGCAAATTTCTTATCTCTTTGGAGAGCACAACTAATGGAGTGAGGCTGTCCGCAACATGAGCACTTTGGTTTTCTTCCTTAAATTTCCGTTTAATATGTCTTATCATCCCACTTTTTTTTAACGTTCAATTTATTAACTTTATTTAGATTAGTTTTTAACTTAACTTTGTAAAACGGACCAACGTGCCCCAGGCCACTGATGCATATTATTCAATATTTTAACAAATTTATGTGCTTTTGTGTTTAGTATAGAGAAAACTAAAGTGTAACGATCAATATAGCATTCAAAACTAAACCAAATATTTTTCTTCAGCGTTATTGATGCCAGACCTCTCATAAATCAGCCAACTTTTGGGTCCTTATCAATTTCACTGTTATTATTTAAATATTTCTTTTCTAATTCTTTTGAAAGTTTCTGTTTATGTGATATTTTAAAAATGGATCAACGTATTGCTCCCAAAAACAGTTTCTTGAAATGAAATCTGTTCAAGGTGATTCTATGAAAAGTGATCTTGGCACATTGAAATTTTTTTTTTCACATAAGTTAAAACAAATTTCTTTTTTAGACTAAAAAATATTTATACTTTTAGGTTTTAGCTGCAATTTTGAAATTAAAATATTTTTTTAATCTAAGATTTTGATCATATTTGACAGCATACAGTCAACGGCTAAAAAACGCAATGTTAGTAAGATAAATTCAAAAGCCATATTTTTCTAAATAATTAATTTTTTTCGAAAAGAAACCTAGAGAACCCTTAAGAAACCATTAAAACAAATGCTTCACTGTAACAATGCGTCATAAATTTGTAATAATTACTTTTAATAAGTTTTCAACCCTGTAAAATACGCATACTTCTTTTTTTGGCTGTACACGTAATCCTTAAAGCAGTAAAGTTTTGCTCCAAAGTTAAATTAGAGGATTAAAAGAAAAAAATACATATTATATGTTAATTTCATACAAAGGTTATATACCTGAACTTTATCTTCATGTATATGATAGAAAAAAAGGTATTCCCTAAAAGATGCCATACACGTAACGGTTTTCTGTAGTTTGCTTTTACTGTTGAGTCGTTTTTGGTTGCAGGGAAAAAATGTGTTAAGTTACCATTTTTAATGGATGTAACATTCCACAAATTCTGGAGTAAGACACCTATTTTGAGAAACATCTAGCTGTTGATGGAATTTTACACAATGACTTGTGTAACTTTTTACCTAGCACCAAAACAGTTCGAAAACTTGAGGTAGAATTTAAAACGCATGAGTAAAGACAAGCCATCGACTTTAGAGATCATAAACCTTATAAACGAAACCAACTGCAGTGTAAAAATATGAAATTCTGTTTAAGGTATTTATATGTACTAAAAGAAGATTATACTTAAAATTGTGGAAAAAGCTACAAGAATAATTGTTTGTTTAAATACCCAACGGAAAATTTAAGCATTTTGTTGTCTACATATAATTGCATGGCAAAGAGGTTGGTGACATGGTTTAAAAATAACAAAATCTTTAGTTAGGAAGAAAAGTATGAGTAACATGGGGAAAAAACAGTTCAGTCATTATGCGATTTCTTTAATATTATACAAGATTCTTTGTCTTTAATTAAAATATTTTTATCATGTTATTCTGGAAGTTACTTGAGACAACTTTTGAAGAACGTAAAAGATGTTTCAGATATCCAAACAATGAATATTATGTCAGTTATGAAAGGCAAAATTATGGCATGCAGATGTTCTGCACCAGATTATGCAGTGACCTTTTATGAAAGATCAAATGAAACAAAGAGTGCTATTGAGCTTCGAGTAAGTGAGTGGTTTTTAGTTATGTGGATAGGAGAGATCCTGTCCACATAACTTCGAAGATTAGAAATAGAAATTCCAATGATGGTCCCTTAAGGAGAATAGTGGAATAACCAGATATTTTGTTCTAATGGACGACGTATTAAAAAATTTAAATGGTCTATTTTAGTTAACATAGAGGTGCTTATCCTCCCCAAAAGTGATGGCATATCAAGGCCGTCATTTCAAACTTTTCCAGGGGGAAGGCAAAGGGTACAAACACAATGCAATTTCATCCAAGAACATAAAAAAACCACGCCCACTCATATGTAAATACATTGATTTATCAAATCCGGGGGGGGGCAATGGACCTCCCCCCTGACCCCCCTAAATGACGGGCCTGTTGCATACACCCTCGAATATTACAGAGGCCTCTCCCCTAGCGCAGTCAGTCTGCACCGCAACGCTTCCCCCTTTTTTTATTTTATACACCTATAATTAGCAGTCATGAACAACTTTTATTCATGTGATAAGAAACTGAGTTAAAAAATCATATTTTACTATTAAAATGACTTTTAAATCAAACGTATTTCACTCACGGTGACACACGTAACGCTATATATTATTTTTTACGGGCAAGATGTAAGCTACAGACTATCGGAGCTTCAAAAAGCATTGTTAAGTGGTGTAATATTCCCCAAGTACAGTTTGATAACTTGATTCTGAGCATGCCTAGGCGTTGCACAGACTGTATTTCGTTGTTTGGAAGACACACTATGTATTTGCTTTCATAATAACCGCGTAACATTAATTTTTCTGCAAATGATATTTTTTGCAATTTGCTCCAGGGACTAAAAATCGCAATTTTTCTTGATAATATCAAACATGTAGCATCTTTTTTGCTATTTATCTTTTGTTTAATAAACAGACTTTACAAATAAGTGGTATTTGTTTTGCTTATGACTCTTTATTTGGTTGAACTTGCATTATCCTTAATTTATGGACGCGAGTGTAAAAGCAAAGTACTTAGGCTCTTGAAGGATTGTCATAGATAAGCGACATGAAAAGCCTGAAACCTCCTGAGGCATCAAATTAGAGGATATTTCGCAGAAAACAGCACGTACTGAATCGAAAGACTTACATAATTCACGATTATATTGCATGTATCACCTTATTTCTCTAGTGAGTGTGCAATTGTCACGTACTCTCTGTAAATGGGAACCTCTTGCTACGAAATTATCCCTTGAAAACATGCTCCGTAGAGCATTGGCGGTCTTCTTTCAAAAGAAATTTTCAATTATGAGGGCCCGAGATGATTGTGTTTTTCAAAGTTAAAGCTTAACTTTCAGCTTATAGCTTTAAAAGAATGCATGTTTATTTTTTTATGAGTCATCAACTCCGGGTTCATTTTTTGATGGCAAATGTGCAAATCTTTAAACAAGGTTTATTCTAGATACTTTCGAACTTTAAGGTGACGAAAGAGAAAGAAAAAGATAGAAATGTCTACATTTTAAAATCTTAGCATGAGGAACGCAGGTTCGTCCAGTTCTGGACAAACATTTTGTTTCAATTTCCTATTGTAAATGAAACCTGCCATTAATTTTACTTCTATTCTGTAAAACTTTTTTTTTCTTTTAGTTTGTCCAATCAGAGTTCTAGAATTTGTTTTTATGTTTTCTATTTAATGTAAACTTTCTTTTAACCAAACATCACAATTTTTTGCTTTGATCAGTTATTAAATTTCTTTTATGCCATTTCGCCAATATTAAAACTTTTTTCCATATGTCTCTGAATAAATGGATGTTGTTCATTTAATACAACTTTTTTTTGTCAAAAAATCAGATTTTATCAGAATTTTTCACTCTTGCTAGAGTTGTATAGTATAGATTCATAAATACTTAGTTAAGTGCAAGAAAAAAAAATGTATAGTTTTTAAACCAAATTCAAATAAAAATTGACGTTTCAACTGAAGGCAGGTATGACTATTTTTGAGCATTTTTATTGTTTATTGTTTTTGATGAAAACGTTGGAATATAGTGTATTTGAAAGTATATCGGTCGTAAAGGAATTTTCTTTAGACAATAACAGTTATGTTGCTACTCAAAAAAAAAAAAAATGGCCCATGAAAAGCTGAAAATAGTTGGTGAAATGTTATGCCAGTCAAAAATGTTTTAAATGACGATATGAAAAAAATTAAATAAAAAAAACAGGGGGAAAGGGGATTTTGTATTTTTCATTGTTAGAGCTTGGTGCCTTCCTGATTTACCAGGAAAACTTCCAAAGCACACATGAACAGAGATAAAGTACAGTTTCAAGCAAATATCGAACAGTTTAATTGCCTGTAACTCTTGTAAAGCTGCAATATCCAAAAACTGAATCTCATCCTCGTTTGGAGCTCAGTAAATCCGGAATTGCAATAAAAGAGCCGTAACGCCTATTAAAGAAATGAGCACATCTTCTTAATGGTAGCTAAAAGAATTTTTCAGCAGTGAGACGCCTTAATTTATGCTATTTGTAAAGCAATTCAGGAAAACTTTTTGTAAACATACGTGTACTTGACAGGACAATGATGGAAATCGATGAAATCTTTGAACGTTAGCTGAAAATAATCTGTTACGTTTCAGGATGTTCTTAGTGTTTACCATCCAATTCTAGTGGTCTCAACAAGCTTGGCTCCTTTTCGTGAAGCATATATTAAAGAAAGAGGTTACGAAACTACCCAAAAACCATTGATAATCTCAAAGCTGTCATGTAGGATGTCATCTGAAACATATGGGCGATTCTCTGTAAACTCGTAATTGGTTGTCCGGATCAAGTACTTTAAAAATAATAAAGTGTATGAAGTAGATATCGCTGTTAATACAAGTAAAGCATTAATACTTTGTAACTTAGTTGTATTTGGTGAGATAACAATTTTTTCTAAGCACCTAAAACACAGTCTCCTAACTATCCCAATCCTATAGTCTAATACTTAGAGGCAATTTTTCAAAAAACCTATTAACACTACATAAATTTGGCAATTATCATCTAAAAATAGAATAATGCAACTATATCTTTTTTATAAAATAAGGTCTAATTACGTATTTCTAAAACTTAAAATTGTCTCGTAAGTTCTGTCCGGAGTTTTTTCAAACAGTCCCCTGCCACAAATTCAAAGCTGCAAAAAGGAATACTCTTGCAAATGTTTTTTGGCATGAAGTTTAAAGTAATCAGTGTGAATTTGCGGAAATAGCTGAGAACGGTGTTGAAACGGCCTTTTTTTTTAGTTTGAGAGCCACATTTGTGATGAAAGTATGCATCTGAGTCGTTGCGAAAACAGTCTTCTGGTAAGTGATTTATTAGTGTTAATTAGTTTAATCATAAAACATATTAGTTATTATGTCCACGATTTGTGCCTCAATTTATAGGTAGTTTAAAAATTAATTACGTTCCAATTATTTTGCAGATATTACGCAACAAAGTACAAATACACAATCCCCTGCCGATAGTAATATATTAGACAGGGGACTTACCCCCTATCATGATTTATCGGAAAAACACAAACTTCAATTGGCCCTCTTTCGAACCAAAGTTATAGATTCATTTTCTGAGCAATATTATAATAATTATACGAACATTTCAAAAACACATGTCCGGACAGATTCTGTATGGAAAATG
Organism: Uloborus plumipes; assembly: GCA_038373865.1. Lineage (NCBI taxonomy): Eukaryota > Metazoa > Arthropoda > Arachnida > Araneae > Uloboridae > Uloborus > Uloborus plumipes. The sequence goes on from JAXGGA010003427.1 coordinate 20,188, forward strand.
ATGAGTTTACAGATAATTGCCCATATATATCTCGACTCTTCAGTAGCAGAATTTTGCTACTTTCCTATGCCACGTCACAGCCATTGATGGCAAGTATACCGAACATGTTATAAGTTAAATTCGAATACATGTAGTTATCATACTTTTAACGTTTACTAAAATATTTTATAAGCTTTTGAAACTTTTAAGTTTTATTTCATATAGTTCATAAACTGTTACGCTGTATTTATTTAAAGCTTTTATACACGTGTTAAAATTTTTATCTATTTTGTTACGTATTTTCTTTCTTTTTAGCTAACTTCCTGACGAACCTCTTAATATTACCAATTTTTTAGATAGTTTATTTTTAAAAATGATAATAATTATTATTTTTCTTTTGGTTAATTAATATGCTTGAAATTTATTTTTCCTTCTTTGAGAAGTTAGAGCACTGCGTTTTATTGAGTTTTTTTAGAAATGAAATTTTGTCTTTATAAGAAGGAAAAAAAATCTTAGACTTATAACTTGTTTTCAAACCTCTTTTCTTTCATTTTTTTAATTCATTTATGTAAAAACGTTCTTTTGAATCGTTTTTAATACCTTGAATTTTTGTCAAAATAGTTCGAAAATACTGTAAGCAACCTCTATACTAATTTTTAGAGATTAGAAATACTATATTTTTACGAATTTTTTTAGTAATAATTTTTCTGTAAAAAAAACATTCTTTTAAAATTAATGCTATCTTTATATCTCGATGATTTTAATTTCGGAAAATTCCATTCTATAATTGTAAATTATCCGCCATTGCTTTCAAATCTACAATTATGCAAAATGCGAATGCTCCACATCATGCAAAATGTAATGTTTAGAGGAACAAGTATTGTTTATTTTTCATGCACTCTTAAATTAATAAAAAGTCAATAAAATAAAGTGTATTATTTAAACACAAAAAATATGCGTAGAGTACAAAACTATTATTTTTAATATCCAAATGTTTACAGAAAGTTTAAAAACCGTGAAATTAAGTATGCCAATGCAATGATGTATGTCTGTCCATTTCTGTTTTGGCATTAATATCTCACATTGTTTGAACATTATTTTTTAAATTTTTCTTCGAGACCTACAACAATTTATGCAAAAATTTCACCGAAAGATTTACGAGTGCTTCCTATTGTTATGTACTATCTCTCTGTAACCAAACATTTGAAACTACAACGTTTACAGTGGTTTTTATGCTAGTTTGCACTGAATTTAAAAACTTTTCATAAAATAAACCTCAAAGATTTTTATGTGTGAATGTTTCCTACAAAGTTGAGAGCGGTTTAGGACCAGAAAAGATATAAAATATGTCACGCATTTTATGGCGTTCAGAAAAATATTGCAAGTTAAGTTTATACTGTAAATTTTTCCTTCTTCACGAAATGTATTGGGACAAAAAAAGGAATGTTTTGTGAGAAAAATTAGATGACTAGTTAAACAAGGTCATTTAAATCCCTATTTTTACAAAAGATTGAGATCGGTCAATCTTGCATTATAAATGAAAAGAATTTTATCACAGTGAAGAAACTGTACATGGTTGGAGAAGTTCAAAATTTAAATCTAACTTTTTCCGTTTTCAATCATTTTAATTTATCCCCCCCCCCCCTTTTTTTTTTGTTTTGCTTTCATCTACAAAGTGCAATATTGTAAATAATTAAAAACTGCTTTCAAAGCAACTTCTTTTGATTAATAATATTTTTTTTTAATATTTACAATTAATATTTTCATTAATTGTTTAAGTAAGTTTAGTTGCATGTTTTCAAGTAAAATTTTTCTGCATTATGAGCAGCTTAAATGCATATTGCTTAACTTAAGAAATTGTTGCTTTTAAGCGCAATATGGATGAATCTGCAAAAGTGGGCCAAACTTTAAAAGGTTATAGTATACCTAAAATGATAGGGAATCCCACAGCATTGCATGGTCATAAAGGAATTTTTTATACGATAGAGGGCGTTCTACAGGAGTTCGATTGTACAAAAGTTTTCTCTATTGGCGGGTGTGTGCATACTCTGAAATAGCTGTTTTTGCATGATAAAATCAACTTCGTTAAAACAAAATTTGAAGCAATGTTGTATGCATATGTTTTTGGGGTGGAAGTTTTTTTCAATGCAAAAAATCTCTTGTATGCTAAAAAGAAGATTCCAAAAAAGACAGTTTGCTTTATCACACTGAAGACGTTTTTTTTCTTAACACTTGTAGTATTCAACGGAACGAATATGAATCTATTAATACAAGTTGATTTTATGCATTCAGTAGCCTCAAGGAAAACACTTTTGTCTTTCTCAACTCTAGCAGAATGCTCTCTACGGAATAATGAAAGCTTTTCAGACCTTGCTATACTATGTGATTCCGGATTATCTAAAGATTGTTTGTTTTTACCTCTTAAAGTTTGCCCACTTTTTCAGATTTATCCTTATATTGTAAATAGTTTTAGGCATTTTTATACATTGCTGTAGCTACAGATACAGTTTATAAAGTTTTTGTTCATTTAATCATGCAGTAGGAAGTTCGTTTCCTTTGTTTCCGTTTCAACAAGCTATTTCCTCGTAAGTGGTTTATCTAGGTACTTTGCCTATAGGCCTAAAAGGGATTATAATCTCGCTCAGAAAAAGCTAAGTTTTCAATGCTTTGTGTGTTTCTAAAAAAATAATGTATTGCATATGGCAAACGTATGGATGCTTTTATTTTTGCTTACAATATTATTCACATTAGTACGTGCACTCAATATTATGCATTACGCTATGCAATGCAACTAGCTTCAATTGTACAGTACCTGCCAGAATGGATGACTAACCACAAAAAACTGTGATGTTTGTGAATGCACAAGAATAATTGCATTTAACCAAGAGTTGATTTTGTGGGAATTAGTAATTTTACTTATACACTGGCGGAAAAAAAAATCCCAACACCAAGAAAGACTTGTGCTAGATGAACGAAATTTGGTAGGCGTGTTTATACAACTGAAAGATGATATCGATTAAAATTTCGCGCTCCTCGCATAGGTGTGGCACAGCTGGCGTCACTCAGAACATGCAAATAAGGCTTGTTTTAAAAGCGTGTTGTGAAGCTCGTGAGTATTATTTTTCCGTGAAATTTGACGAATTGCTTTCATGTTAGCCATGAATGCCTTTAAGAAGACGAAGAAGCCATTATCAACAGCTCACCGAGTTTGAACGAGGTCGTACAATTTGGCTACGAGAAGGTGGATTTTCATTTCGCGATATTGCAGAAAGACTTGGGGGGGGGGAATGTTTCCACCATGCATGATTATTGGAAGCTATGGTCAAGGGATGGTACTACCTCAAGAAGATCGAGTTCCGAGCTGCCACGTGGCACGACTGAGAAGGAAGATCGCCGAATCTTGCGTACGGCTGTGGCGCATCGTACTGCATCTGCGGCTGACATTCGAGCTGCAGTTGGTACCGTCGTGACCCAAGGAACGGTAAGAAACTGTTTACTTCAAGGACAGCTCCGAGCCAGGCAGCCTGTAGCCGGTATTCCATTGACTGCAAACCATTGCCGTTTCCGACGGCAGTGGTGCCAAGACAGAGCTCACTGGAGGTCGGAGTGGAGATCTGTTGTAATTTTTGATGAAAACAGATTCTGCCTTAGTGCCAGTGGTGGCTGTATATTGGTCAGAAGGAGGCCAGGGGACCGCCTGCATCCAAGCGGTCTACGGCCTAGACACACGGGACCCACACCTGGAGTCATGGTCTCTGGAGCAATTTCCTACGACAGCAGGGGCACTCTTGTGGTTATCCCAAACTCACTGACTGAAAATTTGTCGTCAGTCTGGTAATTTAACCAGTAGTACAGCCCTTCATGAGTAGCATTCAAGGGGGAGTTTTCCAACAGGATAACGCTCGCCCTCACATCGCTGCTGTAACGCAATGTGCTCTACAGAGTGCTGACATGTTACCATGACCTGCAAAATCACCAGGTCTGTCTCCAATTGATAACGTATGGGATATCATTGGACGGCACCTCGAGCATCATCCACAGTCAGCAATGACGGTCCTAGTATTGACACAACAAGTGCAACAAGCATGGCACTCCATACCACAAAGTGACATTCGGCACCTGTATGACATAATGCATGCACGCTTTCAGGCGTGCCTTCAAAATTCTGGGGGTTACACCCTCTATTAAGTTAACATAATTTCACATTTGCACAGCATTTTCTTGAGCTTAAATTAGCCAGTGATCTTGTACATTTAATCAATTAAACATGTTAACTAGACAATTGCATTACCCAAATTTTATTACTGTACAATATTTTTTTCTTGGTGTTGGGATTTTTTTTTCCGCCAGTGTATAAGCACAGTACACATACATAATTGAGAAAGGGTTCAATATTTGAAGTGTAAACCATTCTTTTTCAATACAGCTTGGATACGATCTGTCAATGAAATAAATAATTTTTCGCAATAGTCTGGTGTAACTTCTGTAATCCACGCTTGTTTTATGATTTTTCGTGAGTCCGGAAGTGAAGTGGGGTTATGATCAACAACTTTTCTCTTTAAAATTACCCCTCGACTGAATTTAGTTTCGGGGAATTTCGGAGCCACCGCCCAACTATCTAAAACCCTCTCTTTGCAATGGCAAGATGCTCCATCATGTTTGAAGTGTGTGTACTGGTTGATATTGATAGTCGTTGGTAACTTCTTTTAGCACATCACTTAACCCTTTAAATGCCGCACTATGTTCCAAGTATAAAAATTTGAGTTGCTGCATAAAAATAGGACTCTTAGGCATCCCTTTAGACAATGCAAAAAAAAGTTTTCAAAAAAAAAATTTTTATATACGATTTTGGGCATGTTCCCATTTGGGAACATTGGCATGTTATGTTAAGTTTTTTTCCTAAGGCTTTTAATCGATTGCGCTTTACGCTCGCTGTAGTTCTTTTGTATTTATGCATAAAATGCTTGATATAACTGATCATATTTGACAAATTCATTTCAATTTGAAACTTTAAACATTTCAAATTATAAAAAAAAGAAAAAAAAACAGTACGTACTTTATAAACAAATATTGTCAAACAAATATGTCCTTTTCATCAACGTCCAATTGTTCTCCTTTATGCATTGCATATAGTTCTGTCATTTTCGATAATGACCCAAACATTCAATTGGTAAAAATTTGCGGAAAATTTCAACCGGCGATAAATTTGCCATATCTGGAGATGACTCACAGAGTTTATGGGTTTTTGTTTCTATAGCTTCCATCAAAAGATGCATTTTTTCTCCAGTTAATTTTTTTTTAGATGATTTTCTCTTCCTCTTGGATTTTGGAGAAGCTTCCGAGGTAGATGGGGCATCAATAATCGTCTCGTCATCCGATACATCGTTTTGTGATTTGCGGGTGAATACTTCTATCTGTCCGCAAACATCAGCAGGAACAACCTTATCAAATTCATTGTCATTAACATCTTCTTCATCTGTTATTGCCCCGGTCTCATCTGGTGGTAATTGGCAAATGTCTACTACAGAATCTGTTGATTCATCTGAGTCTGATAGGGCTTGAAAATATTCAATAGTTTCTTGCAAAGTTAAAAACTTTTCTCTGGAACCCATTCTTTCCACGACTTCTAACAACACTGTCGCGATCACTTCTAGCGAAACAGAAAGCGAAACCTCCACAAGGAGGGAGAAAAGAGTAAAAACATTGATTGGGGGCCGAATTTCTGGACGGTCTCAAGTGACAAGGAAGGGATATATATTGCTAACAGGTTGTAGCCTGAGCGGGGTGCAAGAGAAAAGCTGTAAACATCTTCATTTCTACGTGTGCAAAGCGATTTTTCGACATCACTCCCACCCAAACACTAGAGACGAGGGGGGGGGGAGGGTACAAAAAGGGGAGCAGTGGAAAGACGAAAGGCCACCCACTTTCTTTTTCAATACATCAAATGAGGTTGTTTTCAATTCCAAGGCGTTCACTGATCATATAACTAAACTTAGGAAGCGGCGTGAATTACCGCATTTTGTATAGCGTTACTTGCCAATGTTCCCAATTGGGAACAACGAAGTTTGATCGCTTATAGGAGCTACATTTTTGCTTTAATTTTTTATTTGTCATGTTAGGTCATTAAAAGGATCCTTATTTATGGTTTCTTTAGAATATCAAAAAAGTTGAGCCTTTATGAAATTTTTTAGAATTTTTTTTTTCTGTCTCCGTGAAAATCCACAAAGAAGCACATTTTTGCGATTTTTTGTAGAAAACAATAATTGTAGTAGCTAACTAGATTTTTTTTTCAAAAAATCAGGTCTACTTTTGACAGTAAATAGAAAAAAAAAATTAAATCCTCAGAAGCGAAACTTTTTTTTTAACGATTTTTTAAAGTTGATGTTCCCATTTGGGAACATTGGCAATTAAAAGGTTAATGGAACAGTTTATCTCGATGCGCTAAAAGAGAAATTGCCAACGTTTATAAATATATCAACCAGTACACACACTTCCAAGATGATGAAGCTTCTTGCTATTGCAAAGAAAGGGTTTCAGATCCTTGGACTGTGGCCCGGAAATTCCCCGGATGTAACCTAGTCGAGGTGTTATTTTAAGCGCAAAGTTACTGAGCATAACCCCACTTCACTTTCGGACTTAAAATAAGAGTGGACTAGCGAAATTATACCAGACTATTGCTGAAAATTATGTGTTTCCGTGCCTGATGGTATCCAATCTGTATTGGGAAAAAAAAAGTTTCCATCACTGCGCTTATATAAGAAAAATTAATAATTCCCACAAAAAAAATTCTTGGTTAAATGCAATTATTCTTGTGCATTCATAAACATCACAGTGTTTTGTTGTGAGTCATCCATTCTGGCCTATACTGTATGTATTTTAGTATAAGTACAAGCAGTTCGTTTAGTTCACTTCAATTAAGATCATGATAAGGGTGTATAAATTGATTTGACTAATATCAGATGTTCCGAACTAGAATCTCTCGCGTAGTTCAAACATTCTTTATTTGCAAGCAACTACAATGTAAACCCCTCTTCTTTTTGCGTCAACGTTTTACGTCCCCAATTTACTAAAGAATCGCGTTAGCAAATACTGATAAATTTAGTTATGAACTTCATGAATCAGCTTATTAACAAAGCATAGTTACTTTAAAGCAAGTTATATATGCGTGTGTCTTATGCAATTGCATTTTTATTTCCTACAAAGCACAGCAAAACTTTTTATTTCTAACAGTGTCATTTACAAGGCATAGGTTTAGCTCCGGATGTGGCAGAGTTGAAGGAAAAAATGATCTTAATACTGAGTTGAATGGTTAATAAAACAATCCTTAAACGGGCATCAAGGCACAAAACACTGTATACAGAGAGTAAATCTTTGATTTTAAAAGGATTGACTTTCTTTTAATACCCCAATATCAGCACTTTTTTCGTCCATTTTTACCAACGTTCTCAACAAAAAGCTTTCAGCTGATCGAAAAACACTTTCCAAAAAAATTTAGCTGTACTTTTTCACTTTTTTGTCGGAAACTTTACAGCAATTTTCAACAAAATGCTTTCAGTTAGTTCAGCTTAAAACAGTAAAAAAGTTCTTTGCGGAATTAACTAAATTAATATTACATGCTTTGACAATTTTAATATGCTGCATCTGTAAGATTGAAATATCTTCAACGGCACATTGATTTCGTATGTCTCAACTTTGCTAAGACCAAAAACATTAAATATTACACCAGATTTGGTTTGAAACACATCACCGGTACAACTATATAAAATATCGTGTTTATCTTCATTATATAGAAATATAAATATATAATATTGTCTAAATATTTTTAAAGCTAAAAATTTCGGGTTAAAATAAAAATCTCACCATCAGAATCATTCATGTTTTACAATGATAAATTATTCTTTATTGGAAATGAAATATCAGAGTAGGCCATTTATCTGAGACAGATTAAATGCTTCTGTGCAGCTAAATAATCGTTTCATTTTTCTCCGAAATGCATCGGCTTATCGACCAAATACCATTTATCCATCTTACTCGCAGCTACTGAAACCATTTCAAACTGAGCAACTATAATTAGATACCGACTTCAACTGAGTGGAAATTTAATGCTCACTGACGTTGAGATTCAGTGAGTACTCTAAAATTATTCTATAATCCTCTGCAATAACTCACACATTATTCTAACTTCGAGTTCCCACTGATTAATAGTGAGCTTCACAGATGGTTTTAAGGTAATTTATGAATTGATTAGATTTATATGATAGGTGATGGATGTTCCCAGCTTTGTACTATTCATTTCACTCCTGACAATGACTTGCGATGTTTCTGCTTTTTGGGTTTTGGTAATTGAATCATATGGGCAATTCCATGCAAGTGTGGAAAAGCGTCGGAAAAATCAAATTACAGCAATGCGTCTGTTTTACATATTTTTCGGTTTAAAAATGTTAGAAGTTTATTATTTATACTAATTTTTTGTCAAGAATGTAGTATTTTTAGTTTTGGCAGCACTTTGAAGTTGGAAATGGAATATTTAACTTTTGGCAAAGCAAAAGGTCAATCTTTCAACGTTGGTAAGTTTCAATTTTTTTCTTTAGATAACTGTTTTAAAGGAAGAATATTGATTATTACACTTTAATTCAATATTGTAAATTGCTAAAACGAGTGTTTTCACGTAAATTAAGTGATTTATGTTAACTTTAAAAATGCACTGTTCTATGTAACATAAGTTACCGAAAACATGTTAAAGTTCATGATGTGCATAAACAAAGGGCAATGCAATGTTAACAATGCTATATTTTCTATCTTATAAGTGTGTGTTAAGCAAATAGTTAAAGTTTTTTTTTAAATATTGTCTATTTAATTTTTTGTGCTACAATCAAAACGTGTAACTTAAGTTACCAATATATGCAGGTAATGTAAGTTACCCAAGTAAGAACTTAAATACTTGTATTTATAAAGAAAGTAAATTGTGAAATAAACCTATGCGGTAAGTAGGAGTAATTTATGCAAGAATTCTTTTGAATTTGTACTGTATTTACTTAATTTAAATTAATCATATTTCTTAAAATGTCTCTATTTGTTAATAAGATTACAATACACCTCTATTATAAATTATATGTTTCTTTTTGGCTTTTGAGATATTAATTCTCTCCAAACAATATCACTGCATTCAGAATATTTAGGAGTAATGTACTATAAATTATTCAAAAATGACTTCTGTTATGATTTAAAGTTATCAAATATGTTTTAGAAGTAACAAATACAAAAAAATGTATCTCTTACAGGTGAAATACATTTTATTCTGCATTAAAATGCCACTAAACTCTGCAGAAAAGATGCGCTGTAGAAGGGGTATGAGAAAAGTCATGTGGATATTACAGATTTTTAAACATAAGTCCCTCTTTATGGTATTGAAATTCGTTAGAAAAAGCAAAATTTATCAAAAATATTTTCTGAAGATCCGCACATTGACAATGACCATTTAAGAACTAGAAATTAACAAACTACGGGGTTTCGTTTAGTTAAGTATTTTAAGGAACAAGAAGAAAAAACAGATAAAAGCTGGTGAACGGTGTGTGGTAAAGTACGAAAATACATTGTATCCTTCAGTTGTGACGATTATTGAAGAAAACGAGTTTAAAATATAAGTAATGGCTGCTGTTGGAACCAATTAGAAATGGCCAGTAACGACAGATGAAATTTATAATAAGAAAGAAAGAATGATTTGAAAAATTGAATTACCTGAACTTGTTGGTAGCAGCAGCCAGTATAGATTTAAGTCTTATGTTATGCAATATTTTTGATTTTTCATTGAGTTTGATATTAAATTCCTGTAAATTTAATTCATAATTGTTAATTTTCAATGTTTCGATCTAAACTGAGCTGTAATTTTCATTCATTAATTTTTGTAATAAAGATATGCTTGTAAGTAAATTTTGTAACGTAAGTTATTGTAACATAAGTTACCCAGTTAAAAATTCCCATAATTTTCAATTTTTGAAATAAATTTTTAAATTAATGAAAATATATTCCTAAGCATTATAAGGAACTGATAAATTATGCTTCAAACAATAAAGCAGCTGTAATAGAGCAGAAATTTGCCTCAGAACCAATTTTCATATTATGTCATTCCCTTTTTGTGTAACGCAAGTTACTGCCTTATCTTTGACTGCTAGATTTTATAAAATTTAAATGCATCGAATATTTTTGCATTTTAATTTTGCTTTCAACTGTCATTTTCAAAAAATGCTTTCATATAAGATTTGTACAACAAAATTTGTCTGTACTGAGGTACTAAATGCATAAGAGTTGGTCGAAATGTAACGTAAGTTACCGTGGAATTGCCCATATGATTATTTTAGAATCAGAACCAGTTGTATTCAAAGGCGCAACTATAGATCTAAAGGGTTTTCACTTAAAACCTTTATTTTATGATCACTTTTTGTTAAGATATAGTGGTTTTTGATCTATTGCATTTAAGCCATTGGTAAAGGAAATTTTAAACTTATATGTTTTAAAAAATAAAATTATTTTCACAAAAAGTGAAATTGACGGGTTTAGATCCTAATCGACTCATATCTATTTTTGTCTCTGAATGTAAATGACTTTCTTTTTCTCTAATGAAAGAATTGTTTGCTAAAACGGGTTGTCTATAAATGATGCCACACTTTTTTTCACCATTTTCAGCCTCCCCACCCCTCCAGCCCTTTTTGTCATAAAGTGTCACGCTTCATCTTACCTCTCCCTTCCCACCCCCCACTGTCACATGGTACGCTTCCTTTCATAAAAATATTCTTATGAAAAAACTGTGTGATGTCACACTTTTTGTTACCTCTCCATTTCCCTTGTCACTAACTGTCACGACCCCACTTCACCTCTGAGCGTGGCACCATTTGTGGACAGCCTCAAACTCAACTTTCGAAATTGAAAAAGAAAATAAAACACGCAATGTGTAACTTAAAAGCAAAGTTATGTTTTTCGTACATTTTACTCATGTTTAATCTATTACAATGCTTTCTCACTCAACCGCTTTCGTTTCGTATGCTAGTGCTATTTTTGGCACCTTCAGAAGAAGTAAAAACATGAATGGTTATCTGGCCTACACCAAACGAACGACGGGGGCTTTAAGACCGTTAAACAATAGTGTCAAAACGGAGAGAATATAATTTTCATTGAATTGGTAAGTAGAAAGGCCATAGCATATGTTAACCCTTTAAGCGGTTTGCCCGTACGGTGTACGTGCTACCCGAAATTGGCCTCATCTGGTTTGCCCGTACGGCGTACGGGCATCGATATTTTCAGATTTCCTTTTCTGGTTTTCCCGAACTGTTCGGAAAATTGTAAACCTCAAAACTCACAGTAAGTGTGAGAGAAATTTTTGCATAATTTGTAAACCATTCATTACTGCATGCAGAATGTACTTGAAAAAAGCAAATATTTCGGGATTTTGTGACCAAAATTGTAAAATAAAAAATATTGTAAAAGCATTGAAAACGAAAAAAAAAAAAATTAAAAATTATTTATATTCTTATTCTGTTAAGTATGGTACTTAACTATATGCAATAAAAAAATATGCCTTTTTTGGAAGCATTTCTGGTAAAATAATTGACCGCTTAAAGGGTTAACGACTTTTGCTTGCCCAATTATGGGATTGCGACAATTGTTGTACGTATTATCACTATCATACCTGCAAGTAGAATAGCGTTATCAGGTTTCTTGAGAACATCTAATAGCATAAATTAAATTTCTGGTGAAACAGATCACTGTGAAAGCCTATATTAAGTTTTCAATTATCTTCTTAAAAAATAACAATGATATCTTTCATAAATCATACCTTTCACAAAGAGACCGTAAATAGAAAACTCTTAAACTAAATACAAAGAAACCTTATTCAGTTAGTCAACAACTCATTTACACGAATCTCTCAGGGCTTTCATTAAGGCTGTAATCGATGTTATTGTGTTTCTTTCTTAATCGCTTAGTCAGATGTTGCGTTAACCAACTTCGTGAAGTCTGGAAATTGGTGGTACGCTTCCTTTTTGCTCTCGTTTTCCGATTCCGAAAACTCATCAAAACAATTGAGAAAGTCGAGTACCTAAGTAAATATCTTGACTATTCATTATTAGATTAAAGATCCTATTGAAATGACATACACTGTTAGAAACACCTCTTGGGACATAAAAACTGGCCTTATTTTCATCTTTTTTGCGGGAAAAGTTTCTTGAGTTTTACATCTAGTACTAGTTAGAAAAGAAATAACATAGTGCAAAATATACAAATAAGAAGATAGAATAACACTAATGAAGTTTTTTGCCAAAAACATTCAACCAGCAGTAATGTTTTGGGAAACTTTTAACCCATCAAAATATTTTTGACATGAATTACTTTCCCGTTGCATTTCCTAATATTTCAAGCAGCCTATGAAATAGTGAGTTTTGCAACATGTACAAAAGAGTTTACAAACACCATTGTTTTATACAACGCATATGTATTATCATAACTCCGATTCGTAGTTAACCTCTAATTCACCATAATTGGTAGTTACTCTGAACTTATAATTTTACGTTTCTTAGAATTAAGTTTCTGAAGAGAAAAATACTTGCTTCCATTAGAATATATTACATAAAAGTAAAAAACTAAAATTTTTCAAATATGGATTGAAATTAAAGCATGTTATGGTGTTATAATGACTGTAAGAGCAAAGACAAAAAAAGATTGAGGATGAAGAATGCCTTTTTTTAATGGACAAAAGAGAAAAGTTTCTTTCAAGTAAACTACTCTACATGTGCATTTTACATATAGCACAAAAGTAAACATTGCACTTGGTGCTTAAAATATAATGTTCTTAAAATATAATGTGATCAAATTTTCACGTTGCAGTTTCTCATATAATGCAAATGATTTAATTTATAAAAATATCTTTTTTACCAAGTAGAAGCATGCAATAGTTTGGAAACGTGAAGTAGAGGGTTTAATCCTTGCTTTTCTCCGTTATAATATAAAACAAAAAATGTTTAAATTTTAAGACGGCAAATAAAATCAGTTGAGCATCGGAAAAACGACTACAATCATTTAAAAATTTTAAGTCATCCTTTATAGCTTAATATTTTAACTTTTACAACAGAATTAGTTATTTTTTACATAATATTGCCATTATAACTTCCTTCATACATGAAAAATTAAGTTTTTACGACAGGATTGGTTATTTTTTTAACATTTCCATTATAAATTCTGTTGGGTGAAAGAAAGGCTGAAATTTGTTTCGTGAAATTCAAAGCATGCATCATTTTTTCTTTTTATCAATCAGGATATGTCGAATGAAAAATCCAAGCGATCAATCAGAAGAAAGGTTTAAAAAAGTAGGAGCTTAATGCCATTACGTTTTTGTCTAAACCGAGGATTTGAATTTTTCTTTCGCTAAGCTTGAGGCAAAGTGTAAATCGATCTTAAAGTATTTGGATTGAGATAGTTCTAAAGATGGTGTTGTTCTAAGACATTTTGAATTATTTATTAATCAGAATACATCTTTGTAAAGGATATATTTACAAGCATTTCTGAAGCATTTAGTACTAATATTTTTGTTCAAAAATAAACTAAAGGACAATATAGGTCATGATCAATTGGATAGATTAGTATTAAGGCGATATTTTGTAAACTGTATAACTAGTAGAATATCGTTTTTCCGACCTCCGCTTTTCCGACAAGTGGTATTATTCATCGACTGCAAGGAAATATCTAAATACATAAACGAACCAGTAATTGACTCTGAAAAATTGTCAAGTTACAATTACAAATGTCCTTAAACATGTATTAGGGTTGACTTTTTATTTGTAGTTAACTGTATTTATTTTTTAAACTTTAAATTAAGTTATGATGTCATAATTTTCTATCAGTTTGAAGTGACACATAATCGCTCGATTCACAAGTAGTAAAATTGTAATAAATAGAAAGCTAATAGATTTCAGCTATCATTTCCAGTAATTAATTTTGGCTTTTATTTGTATATTGATTGGCACACTGGCTCTGAAGCGTTTGATGAAAACAAACACAGAGTTATTTGCAACTGCCTCTCATTTTTCATAAGAAAAAGATAGAGGTAATTTTCTTTAGATTCCATATTTAAATTATCTTTATAAAAGAAACTACAGAATGTAAAAAGCCCCGAAATGTTACAGATTATTTTCAGGCAACGTTCTGGACCTGCAAGGGGTTTCTACCCTTTTTCGGGCGAAACAAGTACACTTGCAAAAAGTTTTCTGAATCGATCTACGTTTCATGAGTGCAGACTTCTCACTGTTGTGAAAAGCATTTTTAGCTACCACTGTGAAGATATACTTATGCTTTTTTATTAGTTTTGAATTCGTCTGTAACTATTCTTCTACATTGATTGATACCCAAAAAAAGGGCGGAATGCAGTCTCTGGATGTTGTAGCTTTTCAGGTATTGCAAATAAGCAGTTTGGTATATAGTTTCGTGATTGGTCTAGGTGAAAACTTACCCCTCCTCCAATAAAAGATCTTATGTAAAAGCTATATAGTATTTTAAGGTTCAAATTACGCTATATACTATTAATTTATGTCTGTTGCATCATAAGAAATTGGAAAAAAAAAGCAGTTTTATTTTTTTTTTTAAATTTTAATTGTAACATATATATTTTTTTAACTTTCAGCCTCATACATGAGCTTAAGCTGTTACCCTCCCTCCCAATTAAGGATACGAAACTACAGCTTTTGATAGGTAACGCGATTCCCCAATGAGAAAATCGATTTTTTTTCGACACACCCAAACGCTAAATTATCCTGATAACATGTTTACTCCGAAATAGTGTACCAGAGACGCCCCTAGTAGTAAATGTTGTACAAAGATAATTAATAATCTTCCTAATTGGGTTTTGTTTACCGCTAAGCATGATGTTCCGGTTACCAGCAAAAACGTCTCAAATCATGCTAACCCAGCCATTATATAGCATTTTCATTTTATGCCAGCAAAAACTTTGGAGTTTATTGCAAGAAAATAGTTTTGTGCAGAAAATGCTTTTCCTCTTCCCATTTTTTTCTCTTTTCAATGTGAGAGATGTGTGGTTAAATATTGGAGAATATTTAAAAAAAAAATGAAAAAAAAATCAGTTTTTGCGAGCGCATTACATTTTTTAGCTCTCTATTTCAAAATCGATTTCGATTCAATTTTTTTTTAACTTTTCGTTTTCGATTTCATACGGTATAAATTGCTTAAATTCCTGAAACTATACTAAACAGCGTATAAAATCCAGCATTAGATATTCAAATCGGGTTTTATTACATATTGTGCTAGCAATTAGACAAATTTAAAAACAAATTGTTTGAAATAAAAAATATGAAACAGTAGCGTTTTATTCGTGCCATTTTATTTTACCCGTGATACCTTCCGTACGTGTCATTTCTATCTTAATCAGATGAAGGGTATTAATGGAAGTTTAAGGAAAAAGCTACTTTGAAAGAAGAAGGAAGAGAAAAGGGAAATATAACAAGTAATCATTGGAAAGCACTAACAGGGTGAATAACTACGTGGAAAAAAAAAGCCTATAGCATAATAAATGAAATGAGTTTGCAAAAATCATATAGGGTGAGTTCTGGTAAGTGCATCCACGGGGTAAGTGCGTCCACTGGGAATTATATGAACACTGTCCTGAAATGGCTTCTGCAACACATCGACTATGTTAGATAACAGTCTAATGATAATTTCAATAGGTAGAATTCAGGCCTGGATTCAATAGACGAAACACAATCAGAGACAAATTAAATGTCTTCAAAAAAACTCTAAAGTAAAGATTGAGAAGGTTTTGTTTCAGTTTCTCTTGCAGTCATACCAAGCAATTGAAGTCAAGAAATGCAACTTGTTTCTTTTGAGTAATAGCTACTAATAACATACATGGGGTATTTTGATCAAATACTCTAGCTAAAATTTGTTTATATGACGGTACGCACTTTCCCTTTCTTTAAAGTAAGGTCGGGGTAAGTGTGTACCATTATGATGGGTCAAGTGCGTACCACTATCATGAGGCATATGCATACTATTATGCGGAGCAAGTGCGTACCATTGTGATTAGGCAAGTGTGTACCATTACGTGGAAAATCCGACTCTCGTAATTCACCTTTAATTTTCCTTATAACTCTTTTATAAGCCGATTATAAATCCGACGTCATTTCCATCAAGTATTTATATTTACATTGAATGCGGCATAATATTTCAATTTTATTCATTACCTCTGAAATATATTGGCTTTTAGATATCAGTTAGTAAATTTTTCGTTGAAAATAGCGATCATAAGCTATACTTAATTTAAACCAGAAGGACAAATGAAGCAATGAAATTAAGTGAAACACTAAATAAGGAACTAACTGACTCAAAAAACGAAGGTGGAGTAATGAATAAATTATGTTTAAGAAAATTAAGAACGCCTTGTGATAAGCTATTTCAATGTACAAGAAAAAAAAAGTACAAGTATCATATCATGATCAATTAATTTTCCTTTTTTTTTTTTTTTTTATCTTTATTTTGTGTTTTTTCTTACTGCTGCTGATTCTAATAAGAAAAATATTTTAAAACCGTATTTATTCAAAAAAAAAAAAAAAAAACAGAAAAGAAAACAAACGAATTGTTCACTCAGGTCACCTAACGATCTGCCATACAAATAGAATTAAAGAAAATCACAGGGGTACGCACTTACAACAACGCTATTGGACGCACATGTCTCATCTTACATTTAAGAAGGGGTAAGTGCGAACCCTGGCTTAAACACAGACTGATTAATGTATTAAACCAAAATAAACTATGTAGATTATTAATGACTATTACTAAATAAAAACAACTTACATTTGCTCACTTGGTCTTATTAAAAGGTCAGAGGAAGAATCACAGACACAACTTTCTCAATCTTCAAATCACAGTTGTTCGCGAGAGAAGTGGGATATCACTGATTGCGTTTCATCCATGCAAGCAAGTGCTGATCTCTAAAATTAGGAATTATCCCAAGGCCTAACATATTTAATATGTGCCAGAAGTTTTTTCCTGCTCATATTCACATAATTTAAGGTGGACGCATTTACCCCGCTAAGTAGGGAAAGTGCGTACCTTAGAATAGGTGTCATAAACCAGGTCACAAAACCTATGCTTATAGTTTATTTGACATATTATATGCTTGAAAATCTTAGTAAAGGATCTAGAAAGAAAACTAAAAAAAAATTGTGAGTGTGCAAGATTTTTCAACAGAGCAGCATCCTTGAGAACATGAACTTTGAAAAAAAAAAGGGTACGCACTTACCAGAACTCACCCTGGATCACAAAAATAACATTAACAATACAATTAAAATGAACATAAATATAAAAATTCTTATAGTAAATTATATTAAAGACGGCAAAAAAGTTTTGTACCATTTTTTTGTTTTATTTTCACTATTTGACCCTGCGTTTTAATATCGTTACCCGTGTGCAGTGAATATGCATGACTATTTTTCCCCTTTTTTTAAACTGGTGACTAATGTTTTGCTAAATATTTTTATATTGATTTCCGATATTCATAATATTAACATTTTAGTTTGAGAAGTTCTTCATAGTGTATGATTAACCCCAACCTATCCACATGTAATTTTTGGAATTACTTGAGAAATTACATATGGAATTTTTTTTAATACAAAGCTTTGTGCCCTATTTTTTGACGAAATGTGCCATATGGCAATTTGGCGCACTGGACGCGGGGTACGGTTTTTTAAAAGCGTAGTAATACTTTATTTCAGATAAATAAAACACCTTCTTTCTTAGAACTATCAGCATCGAACTTTTGAAAACATTAAGTCTCGTACCTTTAGTCTAAGCACAAAAATACACTACTTTATTTCTCATACATAATTGGAAAACAACATTACAAGTAAACACAAGCCATTTTTTCAAAGTATTTAAAACGTAGCACTAGAATAATTATATGAATTTTATCTGATTATTTTTTTCTTTGGCGTTGCTCAGACGATCCTTTCAAAATAGTTCTATATATAGTGCCTAAAAAATAAAGAAAGAAAAAGCATAATGAATCCTGGGGCTTAATTCGTTTTTGTAAAAATTGTTAATTAAATTAATTTATCTTAACTATGCGTATAATTTAACATTTTATAAAGCGAGCTCCAACTTGCCGCGCTAAGTTTAAAAGTCGTATTTTCAGCTGAGTTATTAGTAAAAAGCAGCAGTTTAAAGTTTTGCGCCTCCATAAATCTGATTTATAGGCAACTTTTTCAGAATTGTTTAAAATATATATATTCCATTGATAAATGACTATAAACAATCCTATGTAGGTAAAATAAGTGACAAATATCCCCCTGTTGACCAAAATTAAATTCTGATGAAAATTGCAGATACGATTTTTCTGCTTGTCACGGCAGAACTGCCCCGCGATGGGGTAAGTTGTAGCATATTTTTTCTCTTACTTCAGGTTTCTGTTAAACGAAAACTTTTGAAGTTACTAGCTCAGATCTAGAAAGAACTTATAGTCAAATATACAGACGGGTATAGGAAAAATTAATACACTTGACAGCGAATATCTTTATTTAAAACATAATTTTACGGGAAAAAAATATTACCTCCTATTTCAGTTCAATGTCTTAAAATGCACTTATAGTGACATGTGGTCAAAGGGACCACCAGTAGCAGCTAAACAACGCCGGTTTCTATTCATAGCTGTGTGTCATTTTATTCCAATTAGGTCCGCTGTCAACGACTGTATACATTTTTGGGCCCCTATGTATGTGCCTTTTACTTAGAGTTAAACTTTGTTAAAATAGTTAGCCAAAAAATTTAGGTAAAAATCAAAAAACAGAAAGGTGCACCAACTACTCTCAGTTCCCTTTATTCTATGCATATGTCTACAAGTTAAATTCAAAAATACCTTCTCTAAACTTAACGAGTTAAAAATATTTCTCAAAAAATACTACACCTCATATTCAAAATATTAGAATAATTGAGAAAAAGTGATAAAATGGAAATAATGTTCCATTTATTTATTTTTTTACTAAGTTATTGCAATTAAATTGCTTATAAATGAAATCTGGAATGTTTATATAATATTTTAACGTAAACACTACTTAAAATAATAATAAATTAGATATTGTAATACACTTCTGAAAAAATCAAAATATTAGAATAAAATTAACATTGGTTCAAAATATTAGAATATTTTATTTTATGCAAAATATTATTGAATGAATATGAAGTAAATGGCAGTTAATACTTTGTAGCATCCCCTTTAGCTTTAACAACACTGTTCAATCTATTTGAAATGCTACAAACAAGCAGTGGCGTAGCAAGAACAAAATTAAGACTGGGCGAATAAATTTTGCGAGGCCCCGAGAGATTGATTCCAGTTCTACCTATTCAACTATTCTGTGTAAAAAACAATAATAATAAAAAAAGAAAACTTTCTCGTACTTGTTGTCAATCATAAAAATTAAAATATTATACATTTTCAAAAATATTTGTGATAGAAACATACAATATGAAATATTTACATACATTTTGGGGTAGATTAAACTACTTTAAAATGCTTGATATATTTAATTTTTTGACACAATATTTTGATGAGCTAATGATCTTATAAAACTGCAAATAATACTTATTCATACTGAATTTTATTGATATTACGCTGTAAAAGATCGGCTGTGCATTAGGGTGTATCACGATTTTTTTTTTTTGGAAATTCAAAATTTCAAGTTGATAAAATATTGTCACTATATTCACATTGTTAACAAACAATTATTTTGAAATTGAAAAATATTTGATCTGCCGGGAGTACCTTGAAGTTTCAAGTTTTTTAGTAAAAACGATGATATTTTTAAAAATATAAATTATGTGCAATGCAAAAATAATTATTTAAGTGCAAAAATGGACTACTTAAGGCGTAATCTATCAATAAAAAATGCATTGGAGCTAAAATTTAACTTTTAGGTTTCCAGAAATAGTTATGAAAAACCTCACATTTTTGCTAGTCAGTCATATTTTTAGAATATTAACTCATCCTGCTGAACAATTTTTATTATTGTATTAATAGAACAAACATTGCAGTACTGCGCTTTGAAATAGAGAGATTGGTCCATTTTTCCACTAAAATAATTATTTTGCTTTACACATAATTTTTACATTTTTTATAAAGAATTATCGTTTTTACTAAAAAACTTGAAATTTCAAGGTAATCCCGGTAGACCTAAATATTTTTCAATTTCAAATATTTCTTTTAGTAACAATGAATATAGTGACAACTTTTTATCAACTTGAAATTTTGAATTTTCAAAAAAAAAAAAAAAAAAAAATCCGTAATATACCCTATGGGTAAATATTCTAAAAATATGACTGACTAGCAAAAATGTGAGGTTTTTCATGACTATTTCTGGAAACTTAAAAGATAAATTTTAGCTCCAATGCATTTTTTATTGATAGATTACTTCTTAAGTAGTCCATTTTCGCACTCAAATAATAATTTTTGCTTTACACATAATTTCTACATTTTTGTAAAAAAATCGTCGTTTTTTCTAAAAAACTTGAAACGTCAAGGTAGTCCCGGCAGACCTAAATAATTTTCAATTTCAAAATGAATTTTTTTGGTAACTATGAGAATATAGTGACAACTTTTTATCAACTTAAAATTTTGGATTTCCAAAAAAAATTTTCGTGATACACCCTACTGGGCATGTGTTGGAGTAAAACGTCTTGAGAAGCAAACTTAGAATTTCTGGGTCCAAACAAATGAGCCATCAGACTTGTTATTTGGAAAGATGAGGACATTAAAAAGATAAAGAAAATTTTCTTCTAACAGATGTTCAAATATAGATTTTTTGACTAGAAAGAAGTTCAAGAAGGAAGCCAAATACTATAATTAGCTTTTAGCTTTCAAATGCTAGCTCTAATCAGCTACTTTTGTGAACTAGGAATTTTAAGCTAAATATAATCAAAACAAAGGCTCTATAATTGATTCTAAAGAACCTCTATTTTCATTCAATGGTGGTAGTTCTGTTGAGACAATGTAGGTCTGCTTCCTGAATTTCAGTACAAAGTTTTTGGTGGTACATCACTGCTTTACTTACAATGTGGAAAGTCGAGAATAATATTTCTTTTATTGGAAAAGTTAGAAAATTGATTTATCAAGAGCAACTATCACAGAGGAAGAAAATATAATGTTAAATTTAAAAAAAAAGAAAGAGTTTTGAAGGATTTAGTTCCAAAATGCCTGAGTTTGAAGGGCTTTTCAATAAAAAAAATCTTAAGTGAAGGAGTTTTGGCGGAGCGTACAAACCCTGATACTTCTTAAATATTTATTTCAATAACGCAACAAGCATTATAAGGTCAAGATAAAATCTGGCGCAGAGAGGGGACAAACATTCCCCAGAGGCCTTGCATTCAACATTATTGGCAATCCTAAGGGCTCTTTTGACCAAAACACTCTTCCAGACGGTAATTCTGACTGTGGGTAACATAAACGAAGTATTCTTTTTGACGATTTTCGTCATAATATTGGAAACATTCATGTGTCAAACATTAAAATTTCTGACTGAGGGCCTACATTTCTCCCCCAATGATGCCACCCGTCATGAATTGGTGATGATGAAATAGGAATTAATGTGAAATATTCTAATATTTTGAACCACTTGATAAAATATTCTAATATTTTGGAAATTTCAAAGTATTTTTTTTTCTATTCATCTCTTCAAATATGAAATTAATTTCAAGATAATAAATAAGTTTTATCAACAATAAGTCTTAAATAAAATTGTCGTTTGCATATTTGCATTTAAAGACATTGCATTACCAAACGACATTTTCACTTTGTAAAAAAAATGTCATTATTCTAATATTTTGAATATGAGGTGTATGTTTTTTAGTATTACGACATGGTGCGTGGGAATGATTCATCGTTATTCATCTCTTCACCGATGTCTTGTCATGGGCGAGTCTGAGGTATTATATACAAATGTCTAGACACTAATTTAGGAAAATGTTAAGGAATTTTAAAAAAATCTTATCTTTTAATGCAGTTAAAATTTGAGCAAAAACCTACCAGTCGATGATTGTGGTGTGAATTTTTAATCCCTAGTTTACTGTACTCTGTAAGTTGACATAAGTTAGGATCCATAATTTATCCGGAAAAAATATTGTATTCTTCTATTCACTAAAAACTGACTTAAACATAAAATAATACAATTTGTACGCTGTTACATATGTCTTTTAAATGCGCTGTTATTTACAGTATTTTTTTAAATGGCAAATAGTTTGCGTATAATAAATAGTATGAAAATTTTGTAGCACTTTCTACATATAGGAATTTTAGAAAAATGACATTTTTATGAATAGTTTATATCACATAATTATTTGCTCTTTTACTGTTTGACTAATTGACCAAATTAGGAAAAAAAAGTTTTCGAAACTTTGATTCACCAAGATCTGAATTCAAACGAAAAAGAAAGCCATTTGTATATTGTTACACGTCTTTTAAATTTGTCATTATTTATCAGAAGATATTCCTTTTAAAATGGCAAAATACTTTGTTTGTACTACATAGTCATTTAAAAGAAAAAAATAGTCTGAAGTTTAGCTCTTACACCCAGAGAAAGAACTTTTGTTTTGTTTTCTCAATTCCAATTTTCTGCTCCAGCAATTGCCGCTTCACTTCAAAAAAATACCTGAAGGTATAGCACCGTGAGTCGTCTTTCTCAGCTCGTGATAAATTACGAAGCCTTAAGCAATCGATATGTCTTGTTAGTTAGGCCAAACAATAATGCCATCGGCTTTCGGAGTTTTCGAACACTTTTCAAACCGTCGCTTCAAGTCGTGAGACTATAATAAGGCCAGCTATATCTGCTTGAGCCAGATGAGCAGTTTTTTGATTTTTGGACGTCACTTTAATGAGCGAAAGGAGAAAAATGCACTTTTACTTATTTTTTGGCTATAAGATGCCAGTATCATTAAAGTTTATTTTACCTGCTCCATTTACGATTGCATTAGTTTCAGTGTTTGATTTTATTTTATTTTTTTGGTAAGAAAAGGCAGATTTTTATTTTTTGTATAACGTATTAAAATTTTCACTGCTTTTATATACAGGCTAATATTTTAAACTTTTTTTAAAGCTCTATAATCTATATAAACGTTAATTATAGTGAAATGCATTATTCATTAAATATAAGAATTATAAATAGCAATATTTATTAATTAAATCATGGTTAAAATTTAGTTTATGATTTTTCTGCATGGTAATTAAAAGTAACAAGTGAACAATTATTGTACATTTAAGTTAATAATTTTCTTGATCTTAAACTTCTCGAACTTAAAAACGTACGGCTGCCTTAGCATATTAGCTTTATTTTCAGGCTATTTTCCTGCTAAAATTGCTAATCATCACATTGCTTATAATACTTTCGCTACTTTACATTAGCTGTATAATGAAACAAGCAAAATTAGGCTTTATTTCATTTGTTTCATTATACATTATACAACGTGTCCTCATTTAACCTGCAAGACGTCTATTTTCGCACACCGCTCTTCCTAGTCTTCCTAGATGCATACTTCCAACTGCAATGGTCAAAATGAGTTGCAGATTTAACATATTGAAAGAAAATTAGAGAAAAAATACAAAATTTTTTATTCAGACTCTAAGTTCCCTCACTGATCTTTAGAGAAGTATTCTCCATTGAAAAAAAATACAATACAAAACGTTTGAAGGATTTGCAACCAAATGTCAAGGAGATAATCGAGCTCAATATTTTAAGGGACAGTGCAGAAAATGAGATTGGAACATATCTCCCTTTCAGAAGAAGAAACTGTTGTCGGAACTAAAGAAATAGTATTTATATTTTTCATTGCCATTGAAAAATAAATGCAAACGTTATGCTAAAAGGTTAAAACACAAAACACAAATTTTCACAATTTGAAAAAGCACATTCTATGCACACATATAATTTAAATCCCTTGTTAGCCGCTAATCTCCCCTCCTCCCTAAAAGGTGTCATTGACTGTGAGTGTCAAGCTACAAAATGCTGCATTTCATATCTCTTGGAATGTTGGTCGTACTACTGTTACTTTTTTATGTTGGTATTATTTTTCAATTTAGATTATTTTTCTAAACAGTTATAAATATATAGGAGCCGTAAAAAATGTTGATTTCGTAATTTTGCCCCAGTTTTCGTTCTCGTTTCAAACTTTTATTGTTTTAACTACGCACCTTATTTTGAGCATTTTTGTATGTGGAAGTATGGATTTAGATATGACGGTTGTGAATAGAAGTCTTGTAGGTTAAACGAGGACACGCTGTATAAACGTGAGTCGAAACGATTGAGAGAAACCAAATGTACAAATTATACTTTTACCGATCGCATAATTTCTCTAAATACATTCGAAAACATTTTTTTACAAAGACTCTGTATGAATCTCTTGCTTCAACCATTTAAAAATAGTAATTGCTCGTATTTACATACCTTACATCGTACATCCAGTTCAATACCACCATAATTGCAAATTTTTATTTTAAACTTTTATGGCGTATTGAAGTACTAGTATGATGGACTTTGAAAGTAAATGCAGCTACAAGTGATTAAATTTAATAGTATAGCATATTTGTAGATATGAGCTTGTAAAATTCAGCTTAGAGTACATGCTAGCTCTGAAAAAAAAAGTTAAAAATTTGCACTCATAGAGGTATTGAACTGGATGTGCAATATAACTTCAAAAATCAATCGTAAAATTCGCCACTGAAAATAACTTTGTTTGCATACATGTTTAAATATATTCGGATTACACATAAACTAGTATTATTATTTCATATCTGGTACACTCAAATCTGCTTTTGTGAGATCTTTTATTCATGCGGTTTTTTTTTCTGTTTGCGCCAATTTTTTAGTTATAGTGAGTGCTTGACAAGTTTTAGTGCATTTTTTATCAGGAAGTTTTGTGCAATTTTATTCGTTTTTTTTTCTGTATGCAGATCCTATCCATCGCATAAAAAAGATTTAAGTGATAAAGTGTTATTAAAAATAAAGCATTGTAAGCTCAAATGAGATTCTTTATTTCTTTTGGAGGAATTGAGACATACAAATGTGTGCGCTGTGTCTAAAAATACTTTCTGAGAATAGCTGAGTGTGCAAAACTTGACTTTATGATGTTAGCGAAATAAAACATGTTTCTTTTTAACCCAGAGACAAAATTTAATCTTCCAAAACCTTAGAATGCTGTTATACAGAAATTGGGTTGCAAAAAAATGTAGTACCATTTATTTCGCAAATTAAAAATAATCTGAAAATTATTAAGTTACTACAAATTATTCCTTTATCTTCTGAAAACTAGATTTTTAATTGTGAACATTAAAAATACAATTGAGACTAAAGAACAAATTTACAGTTTATGCGCCTTATAAAAAACATAATGCAATACTGCGGATTAAAAGATAATGCTATACGATCTATAAATTTTAAATAACAGCTCAATTTGTTACACACATTTGAAGCATTACCTTGTGTCGGCGTTTATCACTGCAGGAATGATACGTTTTTTGAAGTGGTAAAGGTGGGAAACAATCAATAGCTTAGAGTAAAAAGGGAGGATTAACCAGACAACCTATGAGAAAATTAGAAACCTCTCTGCGAACCAATAAGAAAGCAAACCATGTTTAAAAGCTTTCTGGTGGATACGCATAGGAAAATAATAACTTCAACTGGACGGAAAAGAAAGGATTACGTGGAAAGACAGCCGATAACGTAAGGCAGAATGAGACAGTTTTACGATAAATGCTTTCTCCGATTTGTCTTTCCGCCAATCTAATTCCTTTAGCTTTTCTTTTTCGTCCAATTAGAATTATTTTTACGTTACCGTTTATTGGTCAGAAAGCTTATGCTCACGGTTCAGTGTTCTATATTGGTTCTTTGATAGGTTACTAATTTTCTTATTGGTTGTTTGGTTAAGCCAGTATTTTTTTTTTAACTTTTTACTGTCCCACGTCATTGCTTAAGTTGGTTTTCTTTACACCTATAATAGGCATTGAAAAAGGTATAATTTGTGAATCCGACACGTGTATCAGTTGTCACGTTTTTTCTCTTTTGTTCTTCCTTCTTATTTTCAATTTGCGCTGTTTAGTTTTTGATTTTACCTTTTTATACTGTTCTAAAAGATGTTCTGCTCACATGGCGGATCCTTTTCACAACTTCTTCTATATTGAAGTCACTGTGTTAAAACTAATGACCATTTGGTATGCTCTTACATACTAAAGTATTTTCTTGCTTCTCGCTTTTTTAGAAAAGCAAATTTCATTCTTTTTTCGAAATAAAGCAAACCTCTTGAATTTTCGGTATTGTTAATGCATGATTTTTTGGCACGCGTAATC
Source organism: Uloborus plumipes (assembly GCA_038373865.1). Taxonomy (NCBI): domain Eukaryota; kingdom Metazoa; phylum Arthropoda; class Arachnida; order Araneae; family Uloboridae; genus Uloborus; species Uloborus plumipes. Next base: position 46,541 of record JAXGGA010003427.1, read on the forward strand.
CTTCTGAAAATATTGAGCTTAAAAATGATCCACAGCTCAATTTATCGTAGAAAAATTTACTTCATCTACGCTATGGTTATCAGACATATGACATCAGACATATCATACATACAAGAGTTGTAAATAAAGTAGATGCAACGTGGTACATATAAAATTCTTAGATTAACAGGCATACACAAGCAGGGAATAGGAACAATGAAACATAATTTTCTGAAATTATTTTCCACAATAAACGCCTAAATCTCGCCAAGTTGATCTTTTGGCGAGATATTTTGGCATTGAAAAAATAAATATTCTCGATTTGCTTTGAAAATGTGGCAGAAAAGGGTTACCAGAGGAGATATTCAATTTGGCGTTGGTTGTTTCATTATTAGTGATTTTATCACCTGCCCCAGAATAATGGACAAGTTCTATTTATTGTTGATAAATAACAAATTAAAAAGTTACTCTAAAGTTGAACTTGAACAAGGAACTTGATCCCTTTATCTGTCTAGCTTTTGAAAACATCAAAACAGTAACAAAAGAGAAAATTGTAAACAGAACTGCTTCGAGACTACATTTTCGGATTGTCCGCTTGAATTTAAATGCGAACAAAGATCTTATGAAAGACATTTGATGTGTTTCAGCTTAGATGTGCAACACTAGTTCTAAATATTGTTATTAAACAATGCAGCACGCCAGATGAGTACATTTACTCAAACTGAGTCAGAAGGATGTGAAAATAAAAGACGGGAGAATATTAAAATGATAAAACCAAACAGTACGACGTATTTAGTCTGTCGTCTCAGAACAACTTGATTGCTTCTTTTTAAAAAGTGGTTTTGTTTTATTGTATGTGTGTATTTATAGTGAGAACTGTAGTTGTTTTCTGAAATTATGCAAGATATTTTCATTTTAGCAATGTGAAGAGAAGACTTCACTTTGGTCACGTTACTTGTGAAACGACCATTTGCAATTTGCAAGAAAATGAAAAGAAATAGTCAAAAGTTTCGGCTTTTATGCTAGAAAATAACGTAAATTAAAGTTTAGTATTAAGAAAAAACATTATTTCATTTTATTTGAAGACATAATCGATGTGCTAGAATTGTTTCAGATGCGAAATGAACATTTTAGGAGAGCATATAAACAATTCATAAGTTTGTTTTATGCAACAAAGTGTTATGTATTACAGGGGTATCTACCCAAGGGAGGTATTTAGTTCTAACGAAGCTAATATTACTTTCATACAACAGACTTGTCTTAGACAGTAAAAAAAGAAAGAAACAATGAGTAAAAACAGAGCTTTGTTTACCGTTTCAAAGCTTCCCATTGGCTCGCAGCAACGAAATTCGGCTTAATGGTCCCTACGCTTGTTGGGTCGATATTCTAATGCAAATTTTTCACTTATATATAACTTTTGAACTAAGAACGGTTACTATTGTAAGCATCAAGCATTTTCTCCCCAACTTCCGTTGCTTTTTTATTGGAGGAAATTTTTGTCATCGCATGAGACAATAAAGCTGACTGTCTCACGAACTAGTGTTACAAATAGCGTTCCACAGCCTGCTCAAAAAGCAAATGATTAGAGGTCAGGGGATTATTCGTAAGGTGTTCCGAGTAAAAAAACACAACATGAATGTCATCAAGCATGACGCAAAGTATGTAGCGAGAAACTCCCCGCATAGGACGGATGAGTCATTATTACTTATGTAACGAAAATCGGCATGTCAAGGCCAAATGACTTGCCCACACTCCACACTTTCCCCTTTCCTGTGGTTATTTTCACCACATAGTTTTTTTTAATTGTATGTGTTGCAGAAGCAGCGTTGGATAAAAGTTCATCTTACCGTAACCATGACAACCGAAAGGGGAAAGGGGTGGAGAATAGGAAAGTTGTTTGGCCTTGGCATGCCAATTCTCGGTACATAGACTATAGTCGAATTGTTTTTGTGCGGATCGGAATGATAGTGCAGATTTGCAATGATTCAAGTAGCTTGTCTGCCTATATGTCTCAGAATTCAATTTATTATCACAAATGATCTGTGGTTGAATTTTCTACAAGTGTTTGATGGACTGTTAATCTACCTTTTTTTTCCCTTCTTAGTACTGAGCAGTAAGGTTTCTAGGAGCTGTCCAAAATGGTCAACGCTTTGCCTATGACTTTTGAATACTACGCAAGAAACACTAAACACTGTTGGTGATTACATTAAAGGAATGTAAGTTCATTTTTCTCCTAATTTCACTAAAGTAATTTCAATTCTGTTGCCTCTATTTTAGTCAAATATTTCGTATGAATGTTTTGAATTTAGTTCAATAAAATTATTTGTATCAGATTCATGATTATAAATGGGTCAACATTGCAAAATAGTGTTGTCCCTTTACAACAAGTTTTAAGGGGCCTCACATTAGGTTCTTCGTAACGAAAATTATGTTGTAATTTAATACAAGAAGTGCAATGGAAATTCAATCGGGTTTGAATATTTATTTCGCTGAAGAACATAATTCAGTGTATTGGTATTCGTTATAGCGGGATCACTGTATTACAATCACCGCAATAACATAAATTACAAGCTCTGAAACAAACAAAAAGTGGTAAAGCAAAAGGATATAAAAACTAAAAATATATTACTGAACAAATTAGTTGCTAAAAAATGTAACATAATATTTAGAATTAATGATATTTTATTAGATAAAGTATTGGACAGCACGATGCTAAGAAAAATTTCCAGTAGTCTAAATGGAATTCCCTTTAAAGACCTAAAAGAGATTTTGAGACAGAAGGGTGATTCATGACCGTTTTTTTTTATCCTTGAGACTTATTGTTGAAGTAAACATTGATTGGTACGGAATCCAAAAAGTTCACAGCTTTTGTCTATTTTTGAAAAGAGGCGAGAAAGAAAACTGTCTTCAAGATAGTGATAGGTATTTTCGTGCTTTCACACAGCACAAAGCTGTAAAGATAAGAGCGGTAAATTGGAAAGTGTATAGTTTTCTTTTACTAAGATTGAAACGATTGAAATTGTAATTGGTAGAAATGTTCCAGTCAAATTTCATATTCAAAGCAACTTTCTCTGTGCCTCTGCTGATCATTTGATGAAGGTGGTTGATTTAATCTGTTTTGGACACTGTTGCAACACATGCTTTTTTAGGAAAAAAACACAAAGGAAAAAGAAATGAAAATGAAGCTACTTGCAAGAAATTTTCTATGAAATCCATAAAAACGTCATGTTCATTTACTTACATCGAAAATTGACAATGTAACGTAAGAAAGTTTATTTGATTAAATATTTTCCAAAACGTCTTCGATTTAAATGATACAACAGTTGGTTGGAAGTCTTTAAAATAAGTATCTGTATTAATTAAGTTGCTATAGTATTACTTTAGTTTATTTTTATCATCTGAAGACCAATCTCATCCAAACTGTTCTCTATTATCTGATGTTCTTGATATTTTAAGAATTTTTCGATTTCTTTTCCATATTGTGCATCTTTCCAATATTCACATGGTCCTTGATTTAGTACGTTTTATACCATATCTTTCATTTCTGCATCTTATTGATATTCATGTTGTGAAACAAAAGGCGTTTCAGTTATAATAAAATAAAGACTGTCAAATAATTGAAGAACGTAAAAGAGATGGGTACACTCTGTAAAAATGAATGTTGTTTTTACAGTCTAATACAGCTAATTTCATGGTAATAAACCCGAAAAAATTGCTAATTTTACTGTAATAAACTTACAATTTCTACTTTTTCGGTACTTAACTGTAAAATTGCTAATTTTACATTAATAAGCTGTAAAATTGCTAACTTTATGGTTTATTACCGTTCATTTTTAAGTTTTAAACTGGAACCTCTGCTGCCAGTATTATACTGTTGTTTTTACAATATTATACTGTTGTTTTTACAGTATAATACTACTAAATTTTACGGCAATAAACTGTAAAATTTCTCACTTTACAGTAAGAAACTAAAATTACTAGTTTTACAGTTTATTACTTTACAATTTTAAATTGGACTTACAATTTTAATTGTACTTTACAATTTTAAATTGGAACCTCGACTGCCAGTATTATACTGTAAAAACAACAGTTCATTTTTTTACAGTGTAGAGTATTTCAGTAAGTTTGAAGAGAAAAGCGGGTATCGCTTGAGTTTATCTTGTTCAGAATAATGCATTAACATATAGTTCTGCAAATGAATACCAAGAGACTGTTCATAAGTTAAGAGTAAAACTTTTCTTTCATTTGAATAAAAATCATTTCTTTTCCAAACAAAATACATGTTATCTACAGTTTACACATTTTTACACCTTCAAATTAAACTAAAAGACCCAGTTTGACCCGGATAACATCTCCTAGCATTGATATGGGTTAAGCCTCACTTAATAACCATTTTAGCAGAATAATTGAAAAACATATTTCTATAAAAATTGAAACTAAATAAAAAAAAAAGTATGTAGTCTTTTAGTATATTAATCTGAGTTCACAAAAAAACAAAAAAAAACAATATACTTTTATTTATGTTAATGACGAATAATACAGAAGAGATGAGCTTGCAAGGAAAAAAAATATATATATTTTGCCTGAAAAGTACATTACATGCATTACTCTAATTTAAAACGGTTGGCCATCAATGCACAATTCCAGTTGCCAAAGATGGTCAAAATTAGGTGCAGAGTTAAGATATTAAAAGTGTGAAGCGGGAAAGAAACCTAGTGAGAAAATACGAATTTAAACATTCTATACGAAGATTAGGTCCCCTAACTTATATTTAGGGTAATATTTTCAATTGAAAAATAATTCCAACGCAAAAAATTGACAAATTTGCAACCGAAACTCGAGGAGATGTTCCAACTCAAAGTTTTGAGGGACCATGTGGAAATGAGTTTGGAACATAACTCTCTTTCAGAAGAATAAGAGGTCGTAGACGTAAAAAAGTATTAAAAAAACAAAAGAAAAAAAAGAACATAATTTTATATTTTTTATTGCTATTGAAAAATAAATAAAAATGTTATTCTATACTATGTAAAAACACATTAAGAAGCTAGTACAATTAAAAAAAGTACACTGTGTGCATGCATAACTATTTTAACCATATAATTATGGATTTTAAACCATTGCTAGCAGTTAATTTTTCCCACGAAAGGTGTTATTTACTGCGATTTTAAAGTGGTGTAGGTCAAAAAGTTTGTGTTTCATAACTCATTTCGTACTGCTCGTACCAAAGTCAAATCTTTTGTGTTTGGATACTTTTTTTTCTCATGCTTTTGATTCCCATTTATGTTAGAGGACCAAGGGTCCATATAAAAAGTTAAATTTTGTATTTTTTCATAAATCACTTTGTTGATTCGAACTTTTAATATCTTAACTCTTCACCTCATTTTGAGCATTTATGCAACCGGTAGTATGCATCCAAAACTAACGGTTACGAAAATACACGCATTGCAGGTTAAACGTTGACACGCTGTATGTATTACACATGTCGTTATTTTAAAAGGAAATTGTAACATCAATTTCAGGTTAAGAATAATGACACTGATGAGTGGTTTAACTTGTCAATTTGATTCATTTTATTTGATTTTTTGAAGGAAATGGATACAAATATATAGGATTTAATTATACTTTACTTGAATGTTTGTTACAACTATCTGATAATACGTAGTACTCAATGTTTCTGGTATTCAAAGTATAATATATAAAAAGCTATTTTTTTTTCTTCTTCTTTTGGATAGCATTGTTAGACTTCAAAGCAACTATAAGCAGCAAAAATTTTTATATCACTCTGTTTTTATAATGCTTTTAAAAGTCCTTCATATTTGAAAAATCTTTCTATAAAATATTTACAAAATAGAGACCCCTCTGACCACAACAAAAAAGTTCTGAGAGCAACGTAAAAGCACTTTTTGTTAGTTGGCACTTTTTGTTAGTTTGCAATAGTTGGTTCTTAACAATCGTAACACTTTTACTAGACCAAAAAAAAATATTTACACTGAAAGTCAAATTAAATTACTAGCTTGAAGATATTTTGTAAAAACGACTGCGAAAGCTGTTGGGCCATTCCATGAAAAGTGAAAAAAATTGGTCAAAAATTCATATTGAAGTTATGTTGTTATCTTATACATCATTTTAAAGCTTAAGATGTATATTTTAAGAATCCTGCATTGGTTTTTTGGTGAGAGTTAGAATAATACTTGTTTTTTTAGTTGGAAGTACGATATTCACGAACTTGTAAAAATCAGAAAAAAGAACACATTTTCAAATGCATATTTCTCATCGAAAAATAAAAACAAAAATAACTACTTGTAGCACAATTTTAACTACTAAGACGGTACTATAATAATATGCATTCATTAATTTCTTTTGAATTGATCTAAATGGTGTAGTTGAAGTTTGAAAAAAAGAAGTTTGATGTTACGTCTGTAACAAAAAAGAAGCAAAAGTTGTCCTTACGTCCTAAAAAATCAAAATTAAAAAAAACCCTTAATGGTCCTTTTGGCAAATTCTTAGAGTAAGTGCCCACCATAGTTAAAAATATTGCAACTGATTTAGTTTTTAAATTAATGCTGTTACAGACGTAACATTTCGGACATAACAAATGGCTCCATGTTACGTCGTAGCAAAAGTAAATTTCCAATTAAATAGGTAAAAAGCACAGGATGAGCAATACATGTATATAGCATAATACGGTACGAGTACTAAAGTTTCTGGTATTCTGATTTTGAAATTTTTAATTATGTCGGCATGTAATTGAAATTTATTTCTTAAGATTAATAAAATACACATATGGTATAACTGATTATAATTTATACCTCAACTGGCATTTTTTTGCTACGTCACATGGAAAGGGAGCTGTGGATGGAGTTGGGGGTATGGTCAAGCACCAGGTTTGGCAGAGAGTAAGATCTAGAACAGCATTTGTCAACGACGCTCTTTCCTTTTTTCAGTGTGCAAACTCCATTGCAGAAAAAGTTAAAATTATTTATATGCCCCAGGAAAATGTTTTAAAGCTGACGCCAAAATTGGAAGAACGGTGGGCTAACATCGCGAATTTGCCAAAAGCCCGCGAAATGCATTGTTTTCGAACAGAATACGAAAATGCCGTTCGAATTTCGAGAACGTCGGACGAAAAAGGACACATTTTTTCATTCAAAAAAAATTATCAAAATTGACCAACTGTCACCAAGAAGGTTAAATTTTAGTTTGGTACTAGTATTCTGCTATATCATCCAACATTTTCAAATTTTTAAGTTCTCCTAAGACCAATCACTGATTCCAGGGAGGAATTTACTTTTCCCGATTTTTTTATGTAGCAGCCCCATTATGCATTAATTTTAAGAATACAAATAAATAAATTTGTGTGAAGGCCCTTCTAAACTTTTCTTGTGTCAATCTTTCTTGGAAATAATTGTCTTAAGATGCATTAATTTATTGTTACATATTGACATATCGGCATATGCTCTCAACTCCCCAAGACTTACCCAAATTTTCTAAAACTGTTACAGTATAACTTAAAATATTCAAATAATGTGTTAATTAATGCTACTGTATTGTTTTAGCACAAAAATCTTTGTTTATTCCTGCTTTAAAATACTGTTTTCTACTTTCAAATCAGAGATGTTACGTCTGTAACACCACTTTGTTTCGTCCGTAACAAGTTTATGAATTTTTTTCACAAGTTCGGCAGTCAAAATCCACACTATCTTTATGGTTTTAGAAAGCTTGAAGTCTCTAGAACACGTATTAAAAAAAAAGTTCAAAATTTTCGTATAATTCAGAGGAATATTGTAAGTTGTATGACATAGTCGAGTTTTTGCTGTTTGTGAATTACGTCTGTAACAGGCAGTTTTTAATTTCTGTATTTTTTTGTAATTAAGCAATCTGCACGCAAATTTAATGTAGCATAAACATCATCAAGTTACACTACAGGAAAAAAAATTGAAGACTTTCATCAGCCCAAACCAGAATTATTTGTGTTTAAAGTCTGCGATTGTTACGTCTGTAACGGTGGAATTGCCCTGTTTTTATTCCTTAATACAAGCATTAAAAAAGTGGTAACTACTTAACGAAAATTTAAACGTGCAATTAAAGCAAGCTAATTAAAGAACGTTAAATAAGACGAGCAATTTTATTTCAGAAATAATTGAAAATAGTATTTAACGCATAATTATTTACAAGGGAAGTGACATCCTTGTTTTAAAGCAAAGTGAGAAAAAAAAGTATATCTCGGATGTTAAAAAAAGTAGCATTTCTGCTATTCATAATGATCAGAACAGCGTAACAGATTAGGCTACGCTTGGGTAATTAGAATTGTGTCCCAGTCATCTAGCACATTTTGTTCGAAGAAATACGAATAGTGTAACTAATTAACTGAGATTAATGCTCAAGATATAATTACGGAAGATCGATACTGGTGTATGAAGATAATTTTTCTTTCTATGAGAAATATTTCTAAGAAATAAGAAATCCAGACACGATTTGAATCTACTAATTGTTCACTGAGGATTAATTCTTCTGCTGTACGAACTAAACTTGAATGTTTTAATATTATTCAAAATAGAAAACTGTTATCAGGACTAAAATTATTGAAATGCAGTTGTTTGTTACTTTATAATTTAAATAGTGGGAATTTCGTTTCGATATTTGCAGCAAATAATCCACTCAATTCCCCAGAGTTTGAGTTTGATTTTAATGATATTGTTTGCAACGTGTTTTAATTTATTGAACATGCATTCACATTGTTGTCCATTTGTCAGATAACTTAAAATCTCAAAAGATCTCTTGCTGTTGGTTCAGCAAAATATGTCCAGTAGAACTAATTTTATTGCGTGACTTTAAAGTAATGAAAAATATTACTTATTGTAGAAAAGTCATGAAATCCTCATTGAGATAGATGTTATATATGGGTCAACTTGTCTTTTCGATTGATAAACTCTTGCCTCCCATAACTAACTTTTAAGGAACGAACACGAAACTGGAAGGAGGATTTTTTTAGTTAAATATCTTGAACATGCCTGCTTGTTACGTTTATCTTTGCAAGCAATTTTTTTTTAGTACTCGGGCAAATTCAAAAAATAAAAAACTAAATTACAGGTTCATTAAAAGATTTGCCCTTATACCTCCTGTTGGAATATGCGTTTTTGCTTCGGACGAAATAAATAGATAATGAAGATATACGATTTTTTAATAAATAAAACTAGAGACAATTTTTGAACTATTACAAAATACATACGTGGCGACGTCTACAAGAGGTCAAATTCAAAAGTACATATCTAAAAAAGTATTAAGGTTATAAATATTTTTTAAGTCAAGAATTTAAACGAATTCAGAGATTCTGAACATATGCTTCTTTTTCTATTCATTCAATATAAGAACTGCTAAAAAAGAAAAAAAAAAACTCGTAAATTCTGTATGCTCTAAATACGAGTTTTAATTACTTGTTAGTAAACAAGAGCTAAGCTTTTTTTTTCTTCTGGAATTTCTAGAAATGAGACGGTAGGCAGCGAAGCTAATCGATACTATACTCGAGAGCCCACTAGTATTTCAAGGTAAAAAACACATATGTACTTATTTTGTTATCTGAAATGAAAGTTTACGTCTGAGGCAGTGAGTAGCAAAGGGGTGTAAGTGTAAAAAATAAAAATGGAGATTGAAACCTATGAATATCTGGTGCAGTATTTATATATTAAAAACGCATATTGATATTTTAAATGTTTTTAACTGTTGACATTTACTCTCATAGATATTTCCTAACGAGTCATGTCTAAAAATGTACGTAAAAATATTTAAAACGCGATGGTATGGGGTTGTCTACGCAAAAAAAGTCGATTTTTTATGTTCTCGTGATTAAAATGTTTATAATTGAGTAACTCTAGATTTGCTACAAGTATTTTCAAGTTAAAAAAGAAAGTTTTCATCAATCTGCGTACTCTCTGCAGATTTCTTGCAGACTTTTGCAAAGGCATCATATAATCTTTACTTACTCCGAATTTTGAGCCAAATAAGCACTATTTGCAGGAAATTAAGATATACTTCTGATTAAAAAAATCTACAGGAAATTTGCCGACATTTACAACATTTATTGAGGCTGAGATTGATTTATTTCTATTGAGGATACCTGCAGAAAATCCTCAGAATTACTCAAATATTGAAACTTCCAATCGCGACAACCCTGTGGTTGGATCACTTTTGCTTAGACATTTCTGTCCCATCGTGTTTGCAATATTTTTATTACCTTTTATACAAAACTTATGAAGAAACTCGATGAGAGTAGGTCTATGCAAGTAGATCTGTCTGTGAGTACCCCTTCCAATCTGTAGTTTTCTCGGTTATGGTCCAATTGGAACAAATTATACAGAAACTACTATTAGTGAATTTTTCGAACGATTTTTTTAATGTTTTTTACTTTACTTTTCGCTGAAACGTAAGCCTTTTCAAACAATTGTTGTTCGGAGGATCTCATAGAGTACATCTCGTTTTCTCGTTTTAATTTTGGTTAGAAAATTTTTATGGTCAGTAAGTTCATGCATTTGAATCATTGAACACAAGTTTGGGGTGGGGTTTTTTTTTCGAATAAAATAACTTCATCTTCTTCATCTGAAGAAGCTGTCAGAGAAGCATTTGTGGTAAATGATTTTTTCCCTTTATTTGGGCACTGAAAGTTTATTCTCTTTCATTGCATAATATTTTCACATTAACCCATTTATGCCCAGTGTCCTAAAAACGGGCTTTGGGCTAAACTAACGATTATTAGTTGCTGCATACAAAAACCTGTAATGGGTATATCATTTTACTAAAGCTGTTTTTTACAAGTTAAATAGTCCTTCTTCTTGAGAAAATCAGTTAGAGCCACTATTTGGACATCAGAGTTTATTTATTGAAAGCTATTTTCAGACAAATCATTCAAGCAACGATCCAACATGGGTAGGTAGCCACAGAAAATACGTTTTTTTTTTGCAACCTTTTTTTTTTCATAAAATCAAACTATTTTAAAATGATTTGCTTAAAATTGATCACAGATGCCTTCTATAATGTCACTTTGCATGAGTAAAGTCGTATTTTGCTCACATATCTGCAAAATATCCCATAAACAGGAAGTTAAATAGCTTAATAAATATGGCAACGGCGAACTATTTTAAGCCTAAAATATATGTAAACCATTCCAAGTAAGAGTTTTAAGCAGATAAAAATTTTTAAAAAATGTTTAAAAAAACTTGGGCATAAATGGGTTAACTTCATCTGGAAAGTATTACGTGATATATACTTTTGCCTTACTACTAACAAATAATTTAAGTACTGAATTATAACACAAAACTTGTACCGTTAAAAAAAAGTGCGTTAAAGGAATTTAGGCAAAATATACATCAAACATTTTACACAATCTCTTTAATTCAGTCGCTAAATATTTTATACCTTCAAAAATGAAACATACTTTAGAGAAATAATGTAGAATGCTCGTTTTCAAGAAAATATTATATCTGTTAAAACTATAAACGGCTTTCACGACTAAAAATAATCGTGAAAAGATAAACGTTGGGAATATCGAAAGAAATCTATTCATCTTAATCAAATCGATGATTCAATCAAGGTTGGAACAAAACATGTTGATGAATAAAATAAGAAAGAGAAATATGCTGCTTCCGAATGCGATATTAAATCTAAAAACTTTAGACAAAAGTTTGAACAGCTGTTTTCCGATTAAATTTTCTGAAGCACCGTTATTTGAAACATTTCATCGATCAGTCTAGAGCTCAGATTTTACTCGATCACATTTTTTATCATATTGACAAATGTGTATTGTCATTTCAGCTGCATTGAAGAAACTCCCGAGTTTCCATTTAGAGATAAATGTTATTAAACGAAGGTTTTTACATTATTTTTTGAGTACTGATCTTAAAACCATTTTAGAATTCGTGTAAAATACATTGTAATATGTTTTTCTTTTAAGTACATGCAAGCACATTAATTTCTCCTACAAGAAATTTAGATAAATTAAAAAAAAAGTGCCTTGTTTTCAGACAAGGCACTTTTTTCCCTTTGTACAATTATACAAAAAATATTTTCTTAATGGTGGCAATAGTCCTTATTAACCGTTTCTTTTGTTCAACCCACGGTTAAAATAAAACTAAAAATTAAAATACTATTTTCGTTTTATAAATTTTACAGTGTAATAGTATGTGGTATCCGGCATTTAATTTTGTAAGTATTAGTTAGATGCATATATGCCTAAATTTGAAAAAGGAAAAAAAAAACCTTAAATTAAGTACGGGTGAAATTTATGTATTGTTTGAGCTTACTATTGCTATAGCTTTCTAAAATATAACAATATACCGTTTTGTACGATCCTCTAAACTCTAATGTTTTTTCTTAAGTTTGATTTTAACTTCCTATTAGGAAATATTGCTTAAAATAATTCAACCGTGTAAAAAATGAGACGTTTCATTCCAAAGTTTGAGATAACTTTTTCGGAATTCTAGATGTTGCACCACGCATAAGAAATATATTAAACGGCATATTTTTACTTATGTTTAAGCTGTATTCGTACTTTTATAAAAATGAAGATGTAAACTGTGTGTAACAAATTATAAAGTCTAGAAAGTCGTTAGACATATACATCAAGTAAAGTTATTTCTTAAAGCTTTTCCCAAATAACAGAAAATAAGACACGATCAATGACTGAACTGTTATACATCTTCCTAAATTTAAAGCAATTTATGCGCATGTTTTGGAAATGGTTTTTAATGTTTCAAAATATATATTTTTATTTACCTCATTTAAAAGCAGCTTGAGATTTAAAAAATACAAAAACTATATTTCGATACTTTGAAGCGGATTAAAAATGTAGCACGTTTCCATCAACTCGGGGAAAAATATTAATTTTAAATTTAATGAAAATGTTCCGTTAAAGAATCGTCAGATAAAGCAATTATAAAACTCATATGGTAGATATGAAATAACTATAAAAGAAGTAAAAGAAAACTCACCGCAAAGAAGAAATAAAGAAATGGCCAGTCACTGAACTCATTAACATTAATTAATTTAAAAAAAAAGTTATTAAAATATCCTACGCAAAAGTCGAAGCTCATGAAAATTTTTACTTGTTATCTTTTTTTCTTTTTTATGACTAAGGACTGATATCATGATTAACAATTTAACTATTTTTAGCGTTTTCGAAACTTAAGATATTTTTTAGTTTTGAAGGATACTTATTTTGAACTGATAACAGAGCTTAATGGAATATTTTTTAACGGTTTGGGGTTTGTTACTATCTCTATGTTTTCGAAAACAAATTCAAAATATTTTCATGAAAAATTATGATTATATTGATTAAATATTCTTAACTATATGATAAGGGACTAGTTCAAATTTTAATGACAACAATTTGTAAAAACATGGATAATGTATATGATTATTAAAAAGTAAAGTTTTACTTGTATCTAATAATTAAAACAAGTTTAAATCCCTTACTGCTGTATTACTAAATACGGAATTTTACTGATGTTTTACTAAAGTAAAACAGCAGTAAAATTCCCAGCTTTTAAAAATATTATCAAAAAAATTGCATCATACGACACACGTACTACAGAATTAATGCATAAGATTATTTTCGAAAATAATGATGAATTTTTGTTTATTCGTAACGTCCAAGATAAGGTAACTCATTAAGTTTAAATTATTTTGTTTCAAAACTTCGAAAAAGGAGCTGTTTTGAAAAGAGGTCCCACTTATCCAAACCACAACGCTATATGCATATTCTTAAACTTATTTCTAACTATTATTTGTAAACTTATTTGTAAACTTATTTGTAACTTATTTGTAATGCCTATCAATGTAATAAATAACATTGATAGACATTAGGATATTTTTTTTATTCAGCCACCAACGTCACTGATTAATAATTGAAACGTATAAATCTAATGCCAGTTTGATTTAGGAATTTACTTCATCGTACTAATGATTTGAAATGAATTTTTCGTCGTCAGTTGTTTTATACTTTTCCACAGAACCAACATACAACAAATTATATTGGACTTCAAGTAATATAAAATTAATTAAATTCTGCATTTGACCAGCTATCAGAAAATAAATGTCAGTCAAATCAGTATTTAACTGTTTATACATCCCAATGAGAATAATACACTCCTGATTTGCAGATCATAAAGCATGCAAATGGAAACTAAAGCCTAATTACTCATATGCTAAATGAAGAGAGAGTTATACAGAAGTGTTTCATTTAAAATTGAAATAATGCTTAACAGTTGGAAGGTTCGGATACGCAAGATTAACAAACGTGGTAGTAATGAAATGTAAACGTTTAATGAGTTTGGAGTTCATTCTAATTTTGTAATGTTGAGTTGATTATTTTCCCATGAATGAATACTGAATTACACTTCTCTGTATCGCTTCGGTTACATTATTTATGATTAAGTTACAATAAAATTAAGTCATTCTTTCTGTTAGAAATACGGAGGTATAATATTTTGCTTCACAGTTATATATATGCTACACAATACCGGGAATGTTATTGTAAATGTGTAACTAGTTATCACACTGCAAAAAAAATTTAGTGTTTTTTTTTACAGTGTTATTCTGGTAGCCGAGGCTCTAATTTGAAACTGTAAATAAACAGTAATAAACTGCAAAACTAGCAATTTTACAGTTTATTGTCCTAAAAGTTAGCTGTATTATACTGTATAAACAACAGTGTAATACTGACAGCAGATGTTCCAGTTTAAAACTGTAAAATGCACGGTAATAAACTGTAAAATTAGCAATTTTACAGTTTATCACTGTAAATAGCAATTTTACAGTTTATCACTGTAAATAGCAATTTTACAGTTTATTATTGTAAAATTAGCATTTTTACAGTTTATTACTATAAAATTATATGTATTATACTGTAAGAACAACATTCATTTTTTACAGTGCAGTTATGCTTGAAGGATAACACATTGTAGCTTCTTGATAGACAGATAAGAGTAACATTTAATGACATTGCAGTTGCTGAAACTGTAATTTTATTGTCGAAATAAAAATAAGGTAAAGTTGATATTCCAAAATTACTATTACTGATGCCTTCACCGTTGTTCAACTGTTCAACAGTGATACACGCAGGTCAACAGTCATTTTGGTGCGGGGTATTTGGAAATAATTTCATATGAATTTAGTGCCCTAAGCATAAATATGACATTAGCTTTTGATTAGAAGCTCGAATTTGAAAGATATAGACGTTTAAATGTACAGAATACGGGTTTAGATTAAATCTTTAGATCAAACAAAACACAAAGCGTGGAATTTTCACTACATTGCTCTCATGATGACGAAGTACGTAAATATTTTCATTCCAAGCACTTCTTTGTACTACTCGTACTCTACATCCAGATTTTTATTTTTATTTTTGAAACTGAAAAACAGGACGTTTCCGAGAAAAAGATTGTAGCAATTTGCTTTTCATTAACGTCATAAGAAGTCCATCTTACTGTCTCCGTTAGAGTAATTTCGATGCGGAGACGGTTTGACAGTGATCATATGACGTCACTCCGAAGCTCCAGATTTTTTTCTTGGGGTAGAAGCCGTAGTTTCAAGCGTTTCGAACAAAAAATATAATTTTTTGCGTTATATTATATTTTATTGTTTAACACAGAGAAGTGTAAATCAAAACATTTTGGCATTTAGGGCATTTTGGGTGTGAATAACCCAAAATGTCTCCTCACAGATAGGTAAAGCATAAAAGGACAAAATCGTAACAAAACATGAAAATGATAAGCTATTTTTCTCTGCAGAATAGATTATTTTGTTACGTGTAAGTTGATACAACTGTGAGCTAAAAGCTTGGATGAAGATGGAGAGTTTGAGGGGATAGAACATCCATAGTATAGGCAAGAACAAAAAATGTCTTGAGTAACCTGTTACTCAGATGAAAAATAAATGCAAGAAAGAGAAAGAGACGCGTGCCATCTTTTACGAAGTTTTGAGGGTGTTTCATTCTTCCTCTCGCTTAACTGCTAAAGAAAATAAGGTTTAAAGATTTCTTTCTTTATTCACATTTGAATTATTTTTCAGAAAATCTGCGTTATATTAGCGATGAGATGCGATGTAAAGTTTTTTTGGGACATTAAAGAAGGGAAAGAAAAGTATCAAACTACAGCAATGGCAGCTTGTTATTGTTTTACGTTACATCAAAATGAACTTTAGAGATAACGTAAAGGGAATGCCCGAAGCAAAGCATGAGTAAAACACAGAAAGTTCTAAAATGAAGCATAAAAATAGGTTTTGTTTTTAACATCATGGGCACACTTTAGTTAAAATTTCTCGAAGTTAAAAATGCACTAAAAGCAGAACTTTTATGTGTTAAGCTTTGTGAATATGTTTAGGCGCTTTTGTGAGGTTTTTTTTTTCGTAACGTAAGGCTATGAACCGGTTGTCCGTTGGTTTGCTTTTTTTCCCTTCAGAGCTTTCATGGAAAAAGGAAGTACGTTATACATTGGAAGAAAGTTCTGGAAAGTCACAAATTATTTCCGGGCAACAATCTAGGGTTTCACGGACCTTCGCATTTATCTTTTTAAATTTTTAAATTATAGCTTAATAGCCAGTAGAAAAATGGATATAGGCGGCAGATGTTGGAAAATAAATCTTGCCATTCGATTTCGGGATATGAGTTTGAGCAAACCCAAGGAATACTTTAAAAGATTTTCAGAAACTAAGAGCTTAAGTGGTAATTAGTAAGTCGCAGAGCTAATTGTAGAAAATGTAACAAAATTCGATATCAAAATTGAAATAATGCCAGGAAAAGGTTACGCTAGCAAAAATTTGACAGAAAAATTTAAAGGGATATAAGCACACATAAAAAAAACGAAACGTGCTGTTTAAATGCATGTTTTTAATAAATTGTTTTAGTTTTTCTTTTTTCCTCTCCATCAGTATTCATTATAAAAAGGTTTCTTTTATAATGCAAACTCCCAAACGCGTGTTTGCAATGTTTATCATATTTTTACTTCTGTTGTAACGTTGTTGTATACGTTGTAACTGTCTACTGCCTTGTAACGTAGTTGTATAAAATTTTGATGCAACAATGTTGTGCCCCTTTTGTTATCTCTAAAACAAAAGTTTTTTCAACACTTTAAATATAAAAAAAACTGCGCTTTATTTATTTTTAAGAATTTCATGATTTAAGTATTAACAGCATAGTATTCAATTAATAGATTTTTATTGATTTTTTTACATTGATATTTTTGTTAAAACGCATTTATTAGGGTGGAGCGAAAAAAATGAATTTTTGATTTTCGTAAACGGGTACCTTTCATTTACTGTGAATGAGGATAAGTAACAATTCTGTAAAATAATTCACTTTTGCGACGTCATCTTTAGTCTGCGCATTTGGCCTAAAGTATTGAAATTTCTGATTTTTTTTGGATTTTTCAAAATTTTTTAAAAAATATTGCAAATGATAAAACTAGTGACGGGTGGTTATTAAATGGAAGAAAAAGGTTTGAAATATACAAAGAATTTTTTAAAACCATTTTAGATTATTATTTCAGTTCGTGCATTGCGCTCAAAGTTCATCAAATTTCCCAAAATTTCTGATATTTTCGACATTTTTTAACTCAGTATTTCCTCTCAATATTCACTTGAAGTGTCTTCAAACTTGTTTTTATTAATTTTGTTATTACTTTGAACCCTGCAACTCTTCGCTAGCTCATGTGGAACTACCCAGGACTCACCACGAGGAGGTGACCGCACTTCTAGTCCTACACGTGAACCCTTCCTTCCAACCAATGCAAGCACGTATTTACATTTCTTAGATACGTCTTTCACAGTTAAATTGTTCCTTTGTGTCGTAAATTGATCAAATATTTCTGTCAGATATCCTCGTTTTTACTAAACTTTTTCTTTTCCTGTGATTACATACCAATTTTGAAGAGCTTGTGACCTATTCGACAGCTCTTTCAACTGATTGAGTCTTGAATGGCAGTTTAAAAAGAGCGCATTCAGAAATCATATTTAAATTCTCAGCTTCCATAATCTTTGTAAATATTGTGTTGTTAAATTACCTGTAAAAGGTAGCTTTGTAATTTCCACATCATGGCAAGAAATCATATCGATGTATACTGACTTTTGATTTATGTATGTAATGTATGAAAATAGATTTTTGTCTATTTTTTGGGATCTGAAGCGTTCTTACTTGTTTGCTTGTTTGTTTTCTAGATTGAGCGTTTATAATACGATTTAAAACAAGTTTCTTTATATGCTCTCTCTTATGAACTAACCAGGTTATTTCCCGGCGTTGCCCGGGTGCTTATTAATACAACATAGCTCTAAAAAATATTTGAATGAATTCTATCCACATGGGAATATAAAAACTTATTTCATGCTAAAAAGAAATAGTTGAGCCTTAAATGGATAATTCATTGTTGATCGTAATCTTTGTAGGAAAATACTCCTATTTAAATGTGTTACATTTTATCAATTTGTGTGCTTAAAGTCTTATGTCTATTACTCTATCTATTCAAAATTATAAGAAAATGGCCATTTTGAGACAAAAGATTTGAATTTTGGGCTTTTTGGATTTTTTTTAAATTTCAAAACCCCTGCCTATGTGAATTCTAATGCATCAGGGAACCTCTGTGCCAAGTTTGTTGAAAATCCGACGAAAACTGGATTTGTATAAGGAACAAACATACATACATTTGATAACAGCATATTTCTTGGGTGCAAAGTATACATTGTTTTGAATAGATGTGAATACAATGTTCTGTTTTTTCCCGGAGAGATAATCTTTAAAATCTCACACGAATTCATAGCTAAATTTAGTAACGTCTGTACTTCATCCTTAAAGAGCAAGGAAACTTTTACCCGCGAAAGTTATGAACTCTTTTAAAAATTATAGTCTAAAGATTGTTTGCTGTAGTCAACATCTGACTAGGGAAAGCTTTCTTGGACTTCTGTTTCACATTTTTTTGGATATTTTCCCAGTCAAAACTACCTTGCTCATCTCATGAAGTTACTGTTGCTCAGTACTTAAACCATTTTTATTGTCAAAATCAATCTGATCAATGACAAATTCTATAGAGGTTCATATTGAACTGCTTTGAAAGTATAACATGTTTAGCTTCGTCTAACAGGCCCAAAAATTACTTTGGTCCACTGGTAGGTCCATCTAGCTTTTGCAAAAAATGCAGCAAATTAAGTTCATTCAAATGTAATTGGCAAATGTTTTATTACAGAGGTCTACCAAGTTTTTCTTCCAGTTTCCGTATTACACCTTTATTTTCCTGTCTTTGTAGTGCATCCATCAAAACCAATGCAAACAATTTCCTACTCAAAGAAACAATTTATTGTTTCTGACTTGTCTAAGAAATGTAAATGTGTGCTCTCATCGGTTGGAAGCAAGGGGAGCGCGAATGACACCCAAAGTGCGGCCACTTCCTCGTGGTGAGTCCTGGGTAATTTCAATGAGCAAGCATAGAGTTGAGTAGTTCAAAGAAACAACAAAATGATTAAGAAAATGTTTTGAAGGCACTTTTAGTAAATATTGAGAGGAAATATTGAATTATAAAATTTCTGCTAATATTGAAAATATCGGAAATTTCTGAAAATTTGATGAACTTTGGGCCTAATGCGCAGACTGAAATTATAATCTGAAATGATTTTTAAAAATTTCTTGTTCATTTCAAACCTTTTTCTTCCATTTAATAACCACCCGCCACAAGTTTTATCATTTGCAATATTTTTTAAAAAAATTTGAAAAATCCAAAAAAAAATCAGAAATTTCAAAACTTTAGGCCAAATGCGCAGACTAAAGATGACGTCGCAAAAGTGAAATATTTTACAGAATTGTTACTTATCCTCATTCACAGTAAATGAAATGTACCCGTTTACTAAAATCAAAAATTCATTTTTTTCGCTCCACCCTAGCATTTATAGGTAATTAAATAGAATGTCACTAAAAATATTAATCGATATGCAGTACACTCTATATTTTGAAGTAGGTTTTTACTATAATTTGTATTTCTTTCATTTATGAAATACATATTTATGGGTTAAAACTTCAATAATTAAAGAACAATGTGATACGTAAATGTTAGGTTTAAATTTGAAACATTTAGTCAATCTATTTTCTAGTTGAAAGCTGAAAGAAATGTGAAAAAAGTAAGAGGATAAGAGAAAGAAAACGATTGTTATGCTTAACAAGTAATTAATCTGCATAAACTGCTTTCTTAGGCTTTGAATAACAAATAATTAAATAATTCACTTTTTTACTTAATTTCGCATTATTATACAAGTTCGCGATGCATGCATTTCTGTCAAAGGTCTTCCTAGTTAAATTAGATACAAAAAATTATTAAAGTTTGTATCAGTGAACTGTCTAAAGAATAAATAATTTGTTGTTCAAAAAGTACAGTTAATTCATAATTTTTTAACTTTCTGTAATAATTATGATTCACAAATGTTGGACTATTTCGGTACTTTTTCCAGTTTGATATATTTTTTTAGTCTTCTAAACAGAAAAAAATAATAATGTTTGATTAAAGGTTAGTTTTTAATCTATTTCATTTCAAAATAAAACAAAACCTTTGTCAGGAAAATGCAATACACCGCCAACTCGTTTATTTCGATCCATGGACTGCAATTTCGTGCTTATTATGCACTCATCAGCATGGAATACGAAAGTAAACGAGTTGGAGGCAAAACTCCAACTCGTTTACTTTCGTATTCCATGCTGATGAGTGTATAATAAGCACGATACTGCAGTCCATGGATCGAAATAAACGAGTTGGTGGTGTATTGCATGTTCCTGCCTTAGCCCTTGCTTAGGGGCGGTTACTCACTGCTTTAAAACCTTTGTCATTTAAGAAGAAAAATGAAATTGATTTAGTGCACAATTTTAAACCACTTTATATACATAAACTAAAGCATTGTATGTATATTTTTAAGTGTTTAATTTAACTGTATTCCACTGGATTTTATTTCATCGAATTTATGCATTATTTATACCTTTTCTTAAACGGCTGTTTTTAAACATTGGTTTTACTAATTGTATTACTGTTGTGCAACTCATTTTTTTTAGGAGAAAAGCTTTTCATTTCGATATCATGAAGGATTTTTAAACGAAAGAGTAACTTCTAATTATTTTCGTTAATTTTTAATTCTGGTTTCTATGATTTAATTAAATTCTTACTCTCAAATAGGAAAAAAAAATAAGGCTGTGTAAAACCTGTATTAAAAATTTACCGACATATATATGTGGTAGCACGCGCACATATATTCTCACATTTAGAATGAATAATGAATTAAATGGATTAAAATGTATGACTTAAGTTCAGTAAGAGTATTTTATGGAGCCTCAAGCGTTTTAATAATCCTCTTTTTTTAAGCGCAATGTTTAAATATTAAATTAAGATTGGTTGTTGACTGTTAAATTCACTTTCAGCAGATAGAGCTTGTAACAATAAAAATCTTTCGAACTCGTACTTATATCTAAGGAGGTTGTGCTCCTTTTGAATTTAATTACTTGCACAAAAGTACTTATTTCAAGCAAATTTGGTTTAATTTTATTAATTATATTTTAGATTGGTTGAATTGGTTTAAATGTGTATTACAGATTAACTCGTTCAGTGTGTATAACTAAATGTAAAATGTTTTGTAAAAATGAGTTACATCTTTGACAGCTATTTTGAAAAGATTCTTAATGTTTTATTAACAGTTTTAGGATATGTATTAATCGTTTAAAGAAATTCCGGCATTTTCATCTGTTCTTGTTTTGTTGGTATGTTTTTTAATAAGAATAAAATTGTTCCGAGTTCGTTTTTTTTTTTGGTGTTTTTTCTGTGAATTGTCAACATTTTAAAACATTTTGCCTATTTTCGTTCATTATTCTTTTTTCTCTATATTGATAACTACTAAACTATAGAATTATAAATACTGACAAAATAATTGGTGTAAAATAATTTAAGGAGCCATCATATTAAGTCAACAGCATACTTTGAGCACAAACAAGAGAAATAAAGAGAACAAGAAAAAAAATTATATAAGAATGGAACTTTATATGTGCATTATAAAAGCATGTACTTTATGTATGGTCAGAGCAGTAAGATGTAATGAACGTACCTAATGTAGGATCAGAGCTGTAAGATGTATTTTCTCCAATCTATTACATTATACTTTTTGATTAAAAGATATCAAACGAAAGAAAAGTCACATCCAAAACTACTAATTTCTCAAGTAAGTTTCAATTTAAAATATCTGAGGTCATAAAAAATTATGCCAAAAACAGAAGCTCCTTCGTAAATCATCACCTTATTTTCTCCAACATCACTACACGTTGTATGTTTCAAAGCTTTATCATTTCAAACGACCGAATACGTAATTTTAAAGCATCTTAAAAATGTTCCCGGCACATCCATCCAACATATTTCATGCAGTAAGTGCAGAGGTTAAGACGCTGAGGCAGAAACCCTCAAACTATAAAGTGCAACTTTCTCTTAAAATACGAATACCTGTTAAATTTAAATTACCCCCTACATGATCTGAATTACAGTCTAGACTCTAATTGCATTTTGCTACGTCGACGTCTGCAACAAATTACTGCGAGTTCTTGTAATGAGAGCTGTAACTTTCAAAGATCGTCCAACAGACTTCACACTCGTTGCTTCCAATTTATTCACGCTAGAACTTTGCCACTAATAGGTTTCTTTTGCTCTTCCTACTCAAGAAAATTTTCTAATTACATTAGGAACAGTACTTTTCCGAATTCATTCAGTCGTATATTTTCTTCTAAGAGCTATCGTTGCCGGAATGTTTTCTTGATTGTACAAACCATGAAACGCTTGATTTTTTTCCGGAAAATATACAGTATAACCTCGATTTAACGATTGCCTATGGACTGTAAAAAATTATCGTTAAATCGAGGATATCGTTAAATCGAGAAAGCATACTTATAAGTTAAACGGATTAAACTATTGATAATTAAGTGAACGCGTAAACAAGTATACGTTATTTTGCTTCTTTAAGAAAACTGCGCGTTTATATTATTTCCAAAATTATTTCATCGATCTTTGTTTTCTCGTGTTGAGAAAATTTCACTGTTTCCAACCTCATTTTTTTCGACTGATCACTCTCCTCTCAAGGTGCAAAAAAATTTTGTTCGGAATGCTAGAAGTTTGGACGTTACTAAAGGATGAATCTTTTTACTATTGGAACATGAGGTCTCATGCTGTTGCAAGTAAAATAGCCAGAAAAATATTTTAAACATATACTACTGTATTTTTGACGAGAGATAATTTGGCCCTGCCCGATATCATCGTTAAATCGAGGAAAGCTATCGTTAAATTGAGGAAGTTTTAACATTAAATTCAAGGCCTATGAATCGGGACCAGTGAAATGTATCGTTAAATTGGGGAAATCGTTAAATCGGGTATCGTTAAATCGAAGTTATACTGTACATTAAGAAACTGCTGAGTTTATATCGCTGTATCTCTCTTTCTTTATACACAAAAAATAACAGTGTGAATTGCAATATTTTCACTATTTATTCTCTATCCAACTGGTGTAAAAAGGTTCATACATTGTTTCATATTGTATAAAATGGTATTTGATAGTGTTACATTTTATCCATGATAAATTCAAATAACACATTCTATATATACTTAGTATTTTTGATCTGCTTGGTTGAATTAATTTTAATGTCGCACTGCAAAAAATTAACTTTTGTTGTTACAATTTAATACTGGCAGCCGAAATTCCAATTAAAAAACCGTAAAATGCACATACTTATCCTGTAAAACTAGCAATTTTGCAGTTTCTTACTGTAAAGTTAGCAATTTTACAGTTTTTTTATGTAAAAGTTAACTATTTTTCTGTAAAAACAACAGTATAATACTGGCAGCAGATGTTCCAGTTTTAAACAGCAAAATGCACGGTAATAAACTGCTAAATTAGCAATTTTAGTTTAGTATCGTAAAAGCAGCGATTTTACAGTTTATCACTGTAAAATTAGCAATTTTACAGTTTATCACTGTAAAATTAGCAATTTTTACAGTTTATTACCATCAAATTAACAATTTTTACAGTTTATTATCATTAAATTAGCTGTATTATACTGTAAAAACATACATTTTTTACAGTGCATGAAAGGAATGCTAAGTTGCTATCGACAGATTGTTATTTTAAAAATACTTTTCATGGACTAACCCATACGTTTAATTTTTATTGAGAGATTATTCGCTATTGAGAGATTATTTATACTTTACATAAATAAATGCGGTGGTTCATAAACGTTAATATCGAAAATTTTTGCGTAGTTCAAGAACTTTTGCGATATAACCATTGATAATATTACTTTAAAAAATAAATTTATAATGCTGAGAATACTAAGCACTGAGAATTAAATAATCAATTGCTAAACAAATAAACCGTATAAGAATAAGTTATTACATTTGCAAAAGTTGTGTTCCTTAGTTCAACAATATTTCAAAGAAAGACAGTATGCTTCAATAAACAATGGTTTGAATCGGAATGAAACGACTCTTATTCTGTGCGTTATCTCCTATGTTGTGAATTGTTCCTTAAACAGAAATAATTATTTAGCGTTTCTATATTTCTGAGAGGAAAATACTGCTTTTCAAAAGCACGAACAGCGAGTTAGCTTGATTAATAAGCTTTTAAGGACACGTTTCCGATTAAAAATGTTTTAACAGTCGGCTCTTTAGATGGATTCAATTCCCCCTTTGAGATTAAAATCTGAATTGGCAGACGTGTTCATGAAAACACTTATCGATATTAATGAGTTGTGTTGAATTGAAATATGCGTCATGTCTTTTGCAAAACTCAGAAGGTGCTGTATTTTGTATTGAAAAAAATCCAATAGATTTTACAACAAATGATTTTTAAAGTTTTACGCTATTTTTTTAAAGTTCTTGAACAACTATTCTTTTTTATTTTTCATGTTTTAAGTATAACAAGATTAATCATCATTCTTAACTTTGAAAATAGTTGTAATGATTATAATAATAGCAATAATAAATTATTTTATGAATTATTTTACTTTCGAAATTATTATAATAAATGACAAAAATAGTCTTAATAAAATTATGATATTGAAGGATTTTTAAAGGTTGCTTTGAATAATACAGTTTTGCCCCATTTTCACGCTCATAATTGAAGGGCTTGGAGGATGAAGGGGTTATGTTATCTTATGAAAAATAAACACTCTGGACAATAGTAAGCAATAAATACAGGTAAGCAAATAAATTTTGGTACATCCAAAAGTAGATGTCATTAGACCACTTTCATTCGCACACTAACGACAACACCAGAAAACAAAAAAGTTGTGACAACTGCAATAATAAAACTTTGAACTTTAATTACTCTCAATATCTGTTTTGTCAGATACAACCTTCATCTCCCAAGCCCTTCAATTGACATTATATATATATATATATATATATATATATATATATATATATTGTTAAAAAAAAAGAAAGCAACTTTAACTTTTCGAATGAAACGTTTCATTTTAGGTTGTCGTTTTTTTTTTTTTTTTTTTTCAAATTTTGTACATGTATTTTACAAATATTGAGTGTGAAGGCATGGAGTATGATCAAAGGAGCTTACAATTAAACATTGGTCCTTTACCAATCTAGCAGGTTATCAAATTTGAAGCATAATTTCTGTTCTTAGGCACCGAATTGCAATATCGCAACACATGATTTTAATGCAATATGGTCCGAACGCTTTGTTATAACTCAAGATTTCAATTCACAGAATCGGCGTTCTAATGGCTACTAATGTGCGAGTATAGATCAAAGGATGACAACCGACATTGTTACTGCGAGGATTGCTAACACATTACACCTAAACTATGTCTGGCAAATGCTAATCTACGATGGTAGCTATCAGTTGGCATTTTGACACATAGGGCTTACAATTTTCGGTCTATGGCTAAGTTTTAATTAGCTTAAGAGCTACGGTGAAATGAGCTACAGGTATTTCATTAGGAATGGAGAAAAGGGCATGATTTAAATGAACCAATGTGGCATTGATATGTTTATATTTTTTAATTTATTTATAAGGGTTGGATTAAATTCCAAAACACACTTGTGCAGATATATTCTTCCACATTTTGTTCAATTACAGGGAATTAAATCAAATTTAAAGGCTAAAACTCTTAGACTTTTTTTTAATTAAGGAAAACAGCTTCATCCCCCAAATTTATCAGTAGTATTTTTTAGGCTGATTTTTTTTTTCTATTCATGTTTTTATTTTAAATCTCTGTGACTCCTCTGTTTCTTCAACATCTGTATAAAACCACCGCGGTTATTTCTTCCAGATTCGATAGTTGCTACTTACTATTTTACTTTTGAACTTTAAACACTTAACTAGCTTAGGATGGTTTTAAAACATATTTAAATTATATGCTTTTTTACGTATGCTTGGTGCTTAAGTAAAATTACGTGTGCAAATTTTAATTAACGAAGCATAATAATAATAATAATTATTATTATTTCGAAGTGGGAAGGAATACTTACCATACACTCAAGGAGTTTTTTTCTTAACCCATTATGCCCAAGTTTTTTTTAATAATTTTTATCTGCTTAAAACTCGTACTTGGAATGATTTACATACATTTTGTGCTTAAAATAGTTCGCCGTTGCCATATTTATTAAGTTATTTAACGTCCTGTTTATGGGATATTTTACAGATATGTGAGCAAAATACGACCATGCTTGACTTTACTTTTGCAAAGTAACATTACAGAAGACATCTGTGATCAATTTTAAGCAAATCATTTTGAAATAGTTTAATTTTATGAAAAATAAGTTAATTTAATTTCTGTGGCCACTCATGCTGGATCGTTGCTTGACTGATTTGTCTTAAATAAGCTGTCAATAAATAAACTCTGATGTCCAACTAGTGGTTCTATCTGGCCTTCTCGAGAAGAAGGACTATTTAACTTGTGAAAAACAGCTTTAGTAAAATGATATGCCCAATACAGATTTGTGTATGCAGTAACTAACAAGCGTCCCGTTTTTTAGGCTACTGGGCATAAATGGGTTAACCTCATAGAAAGCGCACAGCCTCGCAGGTACAGTTAGAATATACATATTTGAAGCCAAGCCTAAACGTATACTGGAAACGGTTGAAATGGACGAAACAGTAAATTTAATTTAAGGTGGAAATGAGTTTAAGAAAAGCTATTGGAGACATTACTTATTTTTAAAGTAATGTGTTTTCAATATCGATTGAGAAAAATGTTTTAATATTCTAGTGCCTCAATTGAAGAAGAAAAATTCGCTCAGTGAAGCTGGGATATAAACATCGAAAGAAAATTCAATCACTTTCCCCTTAGTTCGATATCTCGATTGGAAATCTTATCAGATCCAGTGGGCAAAAGAAAACGAAAGATTTTTCAAAGCATTTGAAATTGTAAAAAGAAATAGCGATAAAATATGTTTAAAGATTACATTTCTTATTTCTCAGACATGTGATGAAGTAATGATCTATACGTTTAACTTGCAGCGTTCACAAAAGTTTAGAAACTTGAGTCTCTGAATGTGTGTGAGTATACTTTCTAAGCTAATAATCGATAGGTTAAAAAATATATTTTTGCAAGTATTTCTAGAAAACAACAAGATGTATTTTGAGTTAGGTATTTGTAGTAGTGGAATGTGGGGTGAAGGGATATTGGAGGAGATGGGGGATCAAAGTGAAATGGTGAAATATTTACTGTTTTTATCCCTACATATCCGGTATTATTTTAACTACACTCATTTCCAAATTGTCCTTTACATTCACAATTGCACGGATTTCTCAGAAACTGTAAACTATGAACTTGTGATGTTTTGTGGAGTGTTACATAGTTCTACGACACATAAATAACGAAGGAAAAAAGTAAGGGCATTGCACATAGTATAAAATTGTAGCATGAAACGTGAAAAATGGTTTAAAAAATGTGTAAAAATAATCTCAGAAAAAAAGGAATAACGCAGAACAGAATTAAGCCTTAAGATCTCAATACGGTATATGATCTCCCCTGACTTGTACACACATATCACAACGTGTTTTCATGTTGGCAATTACGTTGTTGACCACAGTTTGGGAAATTTAGTACCACTCTTTAAGTAATGCCATCTTCAGAGTATTTACAGTTCGAGGAGGATGAGTTCTACATGCAACTGCTCTTCCAAGGTAGTCCCATGAGTTCTCTATCGGATTCAGATCAGGAGACTTTACTGGCCATGCTCAATGCCTTCATTTTCGAGGAAGTCGTCAACAAGCATTTCTCGATGTGGACGAGCATTATTGTCCATAAATTAAAAGTCAGTACCATATGCACCCCTGAAATGTCTGACATAAGGCTCTAGCATTGCATCCCGATACTTCTCACCTGTCACAGATCCACTGTTGAAAACGTGTAGGGGCGTACGTCCATAGATCATTACTCCTCTCTATACCATCACACCTGTACAGCCAAAACGGTCACGTTCCATAATTTTTGAGGGATGCTTTCGTGTTCCTGACTCTCTCCACATGTAAACCCTTTTAGAATCACCTGTAAAACTAAATCTCGACTTATCAGTAAACAGAACATGGGACCATTGGTGTTCACTCCAGGTCTGATGTGTTCTGCACCAATTCCAGCTTTCCCTGTTATGTTTTGCCGACAGTGCAACACATACTCTTGGTCTTCTGACATAAAGGCCTGTATCATCAATCCTTCTATATACCGTTTGCCGTGATACCATGGGCGCCCATAAGGGGGGGCAAGGGGGGGCTCGAGCCCCCCCCCCTTGGAAATTAGTAGATTTTTCTGCTTCTAGTACTATTTATTCAGAAAAAATTTAAAACTTTTTTTCTTCACCCATTAATGAATAAGTTATGAAAAATGCCAAATTGTAATAACTCTAATCTGCACTGAAATCGCTTTCAGAATTATAACATTGTGTCTCTTCCTACATTCTTCAATAGAAAAAGTAAGGCAGATTCATGGATGAACCGGCGCCGCATTTGCATGGGAAACTCCCCCATGTCTGCGGACTAGCTGTTGGGTCATTCGTTTTAAATCAACAAATTTTTAAAAAAGTTGTTGCACCATTATTTTTGATTTTGATGAAAATTTCCCAGACCTGAAAAAAATATATATTTTATTAAAAAAATATACCCTTTGACATTTAGGCCATTTTTGTTGTTGGCATCAGTAAAAATGGGGCATTTATGATACTTAGTCTTATGAATTATAACTTTTTTTCTATCAAAGATTTTGAGCTGAAACATAGCTAATTGAAACCTAAGAAAGAGAGCTTTTTATATATATATAAAGAAATTTCAGATGAAAAAAAAAATATTATTTTTTCAAGGTCAAAGTTTGATGAAAATCTCATTTTATACTACTTTTCGAAATTAAAAAACCCATGAAGGGTTTAGAATAACAAGCCCTATTTTGATATCATATATTCATATGTGTGGTTACTTATTATACAAAAAAATTAGCTTGTTACTCCGCCCATTTTATGAGATACGCCCTCCTAATGTTGCAAATTTTCAAAAAAATCCGGTTTTCAACGCCAAAAAAAATGCATGTGGGGGTAAGGGAAAAACAATTTCATTGGTGGAATCTTAAGTACTTTTTCCATTACAAAAATGTAACAAAAGTTGCTTTGTTATTCAACAGCGCTTGGCAGCTATGGGCATCTGAATTTTCATATAATTACCCTGAAGCAACACGATTATTTTTGTACTTAATCTCAGATTTTAGTGAAATTTAATTGTATACTTAATTGCTAGTTTTCAATTATAGAAATGACAAAGAAGTGTTATGAAGTAAAATATTTACACTTTAATAAGATAATTTAAAATTTTTATCGTTTAAATCTCTTAACGCTCTCTTGTAGGACTATTTTCATAAGTGTTTCGTCTCACAGAGAAGAGTTGATAAATGTTCGCTCATCACAGGTGTGATCTTGTGACCTCTTCCTTGTGCACACCATAGTTCTGATGCAGTCAAGATTTTCAAAATGTCTTGCAGCTGAACCCAAGTTTAGTCATCCTCACTTGATTTTTTTAAATGACGTTCCTGGCCCTTTCGGATGAAAATAATTTATTCTGTATTGTTCTTCAACATTGAATACTTTACTTGCAACACTTCTCCTAGCCACCAGTCATTATCATACACATGGCAAACATAATCTGATAATTTTGGTTGGATTCTTGTTTTTTGTGTAGCAGTTTCGTTTGAATACATGATAAAAAAATATGGCTTGTTATTCTGAACCCTTCATGGGTTTTTTAATTTTCAAAAGTAGGAAAAAATGAGATTTTAATCCCCAACTTTGACCTTGAAAAAAAATTTTTTTTAATATGAAATTTATTGATATCCAAAATGAAAAGAGCTTTCTTAGCTTTCCAAAGAACTACCCAGGTAGCACAAAAAAACGTTTAAACGTTTTATAAACGTTTTTAATCGATTGTCACAACGTTAATAACCATTTTACAGCCTTTAAAAAACGAAGTGTGCTACTTGGGTATGTTTGAGATCAAAATTTTTGATAGAAAAAAATTTTGTTTACAAGACAAAGCATCAAAATGCCCCATTTTCCTGTTGCCAACAACAAAAACGGCCTATACATACACATCAAAGGGTAAGTTAAAAAAATGTATATATTTTTGAGGTCTAGAAAATAAAAAGAATGCATATGCAAATTTCTATCAAAATCAAAATTATATATATATAATATATATATCTTTTAACTGTAAACTATGAAGAAAATATATGACCCCCCCCCCTTAAAATTTCGCATATGGGCGCCCATGCGTGATACAGCAGTTCCAGTGGCGGCTGCAAGTTCTGAAGCTAACTGGTGAGCAGTAGATTTGCTGTTACGACGGGCAGTTATTGCTAAATATCGATCTTCGGCAGCAGTTGTCATTCATTTACGACTTTGACCTGCTCTTCTTGCAACAGTTCCCTCGTTTTGAAACTGTTTCCATAATGCAGAGACTGTCTGTCGTGGAATATTCAGACATCAGGCTACTTCCGTAGTAGGCTGACCTACTTCTAAACTGCCAATGAGTCGCCACTTCATGGATTCTTCAAAAGGATACTTCGAAGCCATAGCAAACCTTTTTGAGCCATTACAGACTGAAACAAAACTTTAAATCGCAGAGAAACGCTAAGTTACTCGTTTTGCGTAAAGCGCTTGAATACGTATCGGATGACGTAAGCCTGCATCTGCATATCACAGACTCGTTTGATAACTTTTTATTGGATAATTTTAATTAGGCTTGTTTCTTACACATTTTCTGCAAAAATAGATCCCATTGATAGGACATTTAATTAAGTATCATTAATTTTGTGTATGTAAAGATAATTTTGGACATGAGTGTATTTGATAATACTACTATATACTACTTCTTAACTATCTGATTATTTTTTGGATTACGTTCGTAGCATCTTATCTAGTATAGCAATAAGAGCAAACTCTTGAATCTAAACTCGATAAAAAAAATAGTTACCGGAACAAAATAAATTTAAATAGAATAAACTGAAACCCCATTATAAACAAGTCGCTTCGCATTTAGTGCTAATTTTAACAGGAATTTATCTGAGCTCAAGCTAAATCGATAAAATAAATATGCTCCTTTTTTGAACCCATTATAGAAAAATAAATTTTTGGTTTTAAAGCTTAATGCTGATACTCTAAAGAAAAAGCCTCTAATTAGGATGATCATTAGATGAATTTCAAATTAGATGAATTGTAACAAATCAAGCCACTGTGAGGTAATCTTCCTAACGCGTCTGATTGTATTACTAGTAATAGAGGGCTCAAACACCTGCTTAATAATTTTAGCAACTACTTGTCGAATCATGTAGCTTAACAACATTTTATACATCAAAACACTCTTAAACTGCTTCGAGGAAGCGGTTTTAGTGCTTTCACAAACTATTACCAAAGAAAGCTAATCCTATTAGATGAGAGTTTATCCTCTATTCGCATCTGATGAAATCCTCTTAAAGGCTTTATACTTATTACTTTCGCTAGAGAGTAGTTTGTTACCAATTCATGAAGTGATGAGCATGTAACAACAATAACAACAGAAGAAACTGGGAAGTTTTAATGTTTTAAAAGGTGTAGGAATTGCTATGAGTAAAAGAAAGTCTTTATATCACTTTCTCCTAATCGTTGTATGTGTGTATAGGGTGGTAAAAAGCGTTTTGACACAATGAGAACGGTATCTGTAACGAAATTAATTATAGGGTCAGGTGGGGGTAAAACGAAACTACCATAATATAATATATTGAAAAATGTTCTTTTCAAGATATTTTGCTATTTTTTTCCTTCATTTTTTAAAGGACATGTATTGAGATTTAAGAAAATATTTCGATTTTAGTTAATATAAACTGTAACCAAGTAAAATGTTTGCGAAGTGCATGTTTATGCTCATTGAATGCGCTATTTATAGTAAGCTGCTGATGAACTTTTCTCTAAAATCAAAAGACATTGGCGAAAGCTTTTAATTTTAGTATCTAGCTTTTAATTTTAGTATTCGTAATAAATAGTTAAAGTCCTATTTATTACGAAGTGTTTTCTGAGTTGGGGTAAATTTAGGAGAAGGTTAACCTTAAGTAAGTGTTGTACGATAATGTTATAAATTTCGAACACATAAAATACAAGTACTTATAGAAACTTATTAAAAGGAAAAAAAACATTAAAAAATAAGGTTTGCAAAGAAAGGAAATCTACATTAATGAAATCAAATACAATTATTTTATTTCGTTTTAAAGAAATAAAATTATTCACTTTTCAGAGGCAAAAACTATCATTTGCCTTAGTATAATTCATATTCAATCAAAAGATACTCAGCAGTTCATTCCAATCGGAAAGCTGAAAGATTACGACGAAAATTTCTGTCTGCAACTATCGCATAACGTGTGAGACAAGTATAATTGTAGTTACCGATACGAAATGACAGTCGAGTTAGTCAGAGTTTTAAGAGTTCATTTCCAAGTTTGCAAGCGGTAGTCTATCATTAAAATGATGAAAATAATTACGCGATATTTCCGTGCAAGCGAAACGGGTTAGTATTGTCAAGTTTATATCGTAATTATGAAATGTTGAGCAATTTTTGATTGAGTTTGCGGTAAGCTGTTCTACACGAATTATTACTTTACACATTATGTGAATCTAGATTTCATGATGATTTGAAAGCATAATAATTTTATTGCTGCATTATGCTTAGAAGCTTATGACATAACTGCGAAGCACATTCACACTTACAGCTCGTTAAATATTGGGAAGTAATTTACTTGAATATGTTTCCGTTTAAACAGACTTGCTCAGCTCCTCCTTACAAAATGCAACTCGTATCACTGTGCTCATCATATCAAACAGTTATTTATAAATTATCATTTGCACTATTATACATTCAAGGAAAGTAATGCTACATTGTAAAAACGCACAATTTAAAATTAAACGAACAAGGTTTGGATTAATAGCTCCCCCCCCCTCCTCCCTCCTTTTAGTGCAAGAATGTGTGCTTTTTTGCTTAAAAGCAAACTCTCTTTAAAAAAAAAAAAGAAAAACTCAAGTAGCTACATTTCTACACTGTGTCACTCCAACAACTTATACGAAAAACACCCATTTTTACTGCAAATGTGTTTAATAGCATATCGATTTTCTTCTATAGGGTCACCTGGGGTAATTCCTGGTCAAAAAGCATTAACATCCAATTATCACAAAATCTATCTAAGTTAGAGTTACAAATTTTGGTATGGAGGAACCACATTGGGATGTCCATCGAATAAAATATTCATGCTATCAACAATACATAATGAACTTGAGTAATTGTCGTTAATTAGTGACCAGGAATTACCCCAGAGATGGGGTAATTCCTGGCCACTTACGGGGCAATTATTAGTCACTCAAATTATTGATGAAAATGCATACATTTTGTAAGCACATTATTAATACAAGTTATTAAACTAATTAGATAAATAATTTATTTATATATATAGCTAATTAAGCACTGTATTTAGTTTTTTTAAGGAAGAATGCAATTGTTTTCAACATAATAGCTTTACTTAATAAAACTTAGCCAAAATACTTTTTATACACTTTGTATGCAATAGCTACAGCTTTTATATCTGTTGTGAATGAATCTTCACCTACCAAATAAATAGGTCCATAAAAAATATGGTGCACATGCACCATACACACTGAGCACATGCTTTGCTTCTGTCTGTTATGAACAGGTTCAGGTGAACAGTTAAGTGAATAGTACAATGCAGTTACAATTAAGCATTTTTCTTAGTATAATTAAGAATAATTATTAAAACTTGTAAAATAATTGGATGAAATTTAACAAAGAAAAATTCTTATTACTTATCATTAACAGATAAGAATGTTACTTTGCGGTTACAGTTAACTTTGCAGTTAAGGCTCACAGAGTTACATATAGTTTAAATCAATAACATATGTCAATAATAGGTGAAATAATAATCCATAAATATTAAAAAAAGGACTGACCAGGAATTACCCCACTGACCAAGAATTACCCCAGTAGCCAGGGGCATTATTTGGAGCCTTCCTGCAAATTATTCAAAACAATAATGGTAAATCCAAAACTATTTTTCAGTAACTGACATGGTACCTAATTCAACCAAAAAAACGAAAAAGAAAAATATTCAGAAGTTTGAGTTTGATTACGATCTTTGTACAAATGTATCAAAACTAAGGCCAATCTTGTTTTACGAAATTTAACAAGCGATTTGAAAAAGATTTTTTTTTTCAAACTAAATACACAGTCAACTCATAATTAAGTAATGAATTGCAATGAAGATAGTTCAGAGTACCTCTGTGATTTTTTTCATTTTGCTGAAGGATTATTAAAACATAAAAAGGACTGTGACCAGGAATTACCCCAGAAACTTGCTGACCAGGAATTGCCCCGGGTGACCCTATAATATGTATTTTCTCAAAGTATCGTTATATGTCTCTTTATCAAAGTTTAGGATCACGAAATTAATACATCGAAATTTGGTACCGTTTAAATTGACTGCAAGCTCAAGTCTACACAAAATCTAAAAGGTACTTGGTTAATATTATTATAAATGGAAAAGTCAAACTAAACATGAGGACTTTGATACATACCACAAAGAGAAAAACTAACAACAATTTGACGTTATTACAGATAAGTTTGCTTTTATACTCTTAACAATTTAGAATGCGTGTTTACGAAGTAAAAGAAAAAAAGTGTTTTTTTTTTCTTTTAAATCTTATTCTTTCACAAAAATCAGTTTGATTTAAATTTAAAAGATATTTTTCCACTCACTTAAGCTTGTTGTTAAACTGATTGTTTGGTTTTTTCAATTTACGTATTTTTCTTGCTGATTCTGAAATAAATTCGAAGCATTTTTGAGCAGATAAATAAATTAAAATGGTGTAGTCAATATAAAAATCTCCTGTTTTACCTTTTATGCATATCATGCCATTCGGGTGTAACAAATTAAAGGCTGAGGAATTGCAGCGAAATAAAGCAGTAAGAACCATGATAAGAAACCTTTGGCCAAACTGGTAGGTTAATGGGGTCGTGAGAATAGCAACACAAAAAGTTGCCTTTCAGAATTTACGACAAAAAATCTATTGTCGGACTCAGCAAGACAACTAACACCATCAAAGGTTCGAATAAAATGCATCTTAGGCTCCCAAAAATCACGAACTTCCTCTACCTGATCAACCAACAAATAATCTTATATTTTGAGAAGTGACCAAACAAATAAAAATACTCGTATATCCTAAGGCAAAAAATAAGCTTTTATTCCGTTTCAGATAATATTTCCGTTTCATCTAAAATACTTATTAAGCTCCCTCTCACTGATTTACTAGCAATAAATGTTACCGGTTGGTGATTCGGTTTTCAAAATAACAAAAAAATTATTTCTGAGCAACAGTGCAGTAGTTATAACTTCAGTTTTGTTGAACGGCTAAGTATTTTTTTTTTTCAACGGATTTTTTTTTTTTTTTTTGCGGTGAATTCATGGGTAAAAGTTTTGCTTCAGAAAAATAGCCTCAATTCCAAGAGTTTAGCCAAGAGTTTAGAGCATAATGTATCTCAATTCCGTAGGAATCTGAACATGACATACATTGTTGCAGCGTTGTATTTTATAAGCATACATATCCGGAGTTGATCTTATTATATGTAATCCTATTAATTTAGGAATTTATGAAAAAGAACTGAAAAGTGCGATTTTTGTTAGAGTAATCAAAGCTGCATATTTAGCTTATTGGAATAATATTACACATTTATATTCATGTTGCTTTATTGGTTGAACAATACTTAATGTGCATACCTTAATTGTGAATAAGTAAATAGTGTTTGTAGATAGTTAAATTTGTAATTATTTCTGTGAGCTATTTTCATTATTATCCAAATTAAAGACCTTCACAACTTGGTTATCATAAAAAAAACTGTACATAAAATCAAAATTCGGGACATAACTCAAAGAGATATCATTAAAATTGTAATATTACCCATTTATTCATTAAATACTTAGTTTTATATTTTGAAGAATTGTAAACAATGAAGTTTTGGTATATCTATGTACTTTATGATGATATTGAATTCAAGATCCTCAATAAAAATTATGGTGGTATAGATTCCTAAAAACTTTAAAAGCTGTTATAATCTTAAGAAAAAATTACCGTTATTGAACAGTTCGTAAATATGTAGTCAAGTCTGCAAAAAATGTTCAGCTAAATCCAATATTTTTAGTAAGAGATAAACTTTCATCGCTTCTTAGTTAATTGATAGAATTTGGAAAATTTCTGAATTAATAGTTTTAGATTTTTTATTGTATCTCAGACATCAATATTTTACATTGACACTAATCATCTAAAACACTCCTATTTTTTTCTGCTCATTTATTTCTTGTCACATCATTCAGTTAAAGCACATGGAAAATAATTCTTTGTAATTGCCGCAAAATACATAAAAATTCTATTTTCCTGATTAGAATGTTGTTTAGATTGTTTTGAGTATTATTAGTAATTATTTCTTATCAAAACGTGTATTATTGTGCATTTAAGATTTTGTGTTCTAGTTACGTTTTTTTTTTCAGTGTATTAATCTGAATTATTTTTTGTTAATTTTTTACCTGTTCATTTCACAATTTTTATATGAAATAGTTGCTTACCGGAGGATTAAGATTTCTTCTAAATTTTATCAGGAACTTTAATTTAATACGTTTAAGCCAGTATCATTATATTCATAGTAGTTGTACGTAATATAAGTAATGATAAAAATAAAATTTTATAAAAAAAAGTAAAACCGACTTCAAAAACGCAGCTGAAAATAGCTCTAAAAAGTAAAAAATAAATTTATTCTTTGAACACCATCGATACTACTTTTAAACATGAGTTTTGAAGTCGGTGCCGAAACAGTTAATAAAATCATTCGTACCCATTGATTGTACCATTTGATTGATTTTTCCTCTTAAACAACACTTGGAATTGATTATGAAATATTTATGGCTGTTTTTATTATGAAACATGTAACTGAAGAATGGGCACGAATGATTTTATTAACTGTTTCGGCACCGACTTCAAAACTCATGTTTAAAAGTAGTATCGATGGTGTTCAAAGAATAAATTTATTTTTTACTTTTTAGAGCTATTTTCAGCTGCGTTTTTGAAGTCGGTTTTACTTTTTTTTATAAAATTTTATTTTTATTTCATTCTTTTCAGTGTAAATGTATACCCGGAATAGTGTCATGTTGCCATCGTGACGCTTCATCTCACTTTATTAAAGCGTCTAAAATTTTAAACGATTGCCACTAACAACATTTTTTTTTCTTTTTAGGATTTATTTCTATGCTGATTTAATTAAAACAATTTTAAATTACTAGTTTTTTACCCGATTATGATGCTAAAACTGGCCTACAGGTTAATCCACAAAGTAACCATTTACCGCCGATTCATTAGTGCATCACTAATTTTAAAATTTAAAAGTTTATGTGATGGGAGCCTGAAAATATATTTTTTAAAAAATTGGGGTACTCAGGACTAAATATGTTCTATCAGTAAAACTGCGATTTGCATGCCGCATAATCGTTCGACGTAGACAGTGCAATTTTTTTCTGCTGCTTGAAAATCCACCGACTTCGTCGAGCATCGAACTTACTTGCGAATGAGAGCCCAGCGTCTTACCGCTAGGCCACTCTATCGGCGAGCTACTGTGACCTAATGGACATCAAATCGCAAATGTGTGCGCGTGAAATTTGAAATTCAATTCATGCGCAAAGAGGGTGCGCATGAACGGAATTCTGAAGATTTCCCTCAATTTCTTCAGGGTTCCGTTCTCAAACCCCGCATCAGGGGACCATGGGACCACCAGGGAGGTGTACCCTTTCCAACAAAAAAAATTAACAAAATCGGTCTATTCGGTAAAAAGTTATGCGTGGTCATACATAAAAAAAAATAAAATATACCGGTCGAATAGAGAACCTCCTCCGTTTTTTCGTCGGTTAAAAACGAGCGAAAATAAAATGCTTAAAACAGAAAAAAATAATTTTTAACAAAATCTCTATCTTTCAGCCGGATTTAAATTTCTTAACTCATTTTGGGTTTTTTCCACGGGAATTCTGGAGTACACAAGTGAAAATAATTTATATTGTTTTTCAGCACTAAGTCAAATGCAAATCATTTTTTATCTGAGTTTCCTTAATGTTGTGCTGCATCATATAGTAATGTCAGCAGTAATTACAGTTCATTAATCCTAATGTAACATCTACTATTTTAACAAATGTATGATTGTTATAAATGAGATGGTTTAGAAATGTTTGGTCAAAACGTATTATAACATCACAGTTCATTTTTAGTTCTATTTATATTAGTATTCCCGTTTCTAGTATGATGGCAATTTTCGTTTCCGAATGCTATGTTTATCCTGACGGAAATAGAAAGGTTGAGTTATGAGAAAAATATTTGTTATTTTGTTAACCTAGAATTTCAAATATCCTCTAAACAGCATATGAAATCGTATGGATGTTTTGAGAAAAATTCAAGACTTAGAAAAAAAACATTTTCTCTGGAAATTGAAACAGGAGTGAGAGTGACATTTATTACTTTATTCTGACATACTATCCAGAAGAAATAGAGTATGAATTTCAATTTTCAGCTTCCTAAGCCGATTTTCAATATGTTCAATTTACTGTTGGTTTAGTATTATTTAGCAATTAAGTTAAGGGTTGAAGCTTACATTGAGTTAGTGTTTTGCTATGTAAATACTAGAATTTCAAAGCTCTCTATTTTTATTCTTCATTCGCAATCTATTGTACAAACAAGAGAATTAATTTACATAATCTTATACGAAAAATGCTGGGCGCCATTAGTATTGAAATACTTCCAACTTGTCTGTTTGCTTGCCACTTTTTTTATTTTCGTACAGTGAAAAGATAAATACACAAACCAAAAGATAGAAGGTCGAACGAAATTTAACAAGAATGATAAACATGTAATGATTGTTATGTAAGGAAGCATCATTCATTCGCCGAGCTCCTATGATCAGAAGCATAGACATGTTCGTGCGGAAGATTTTATTTTCTTCAAACTTCATTTATATTCCTTTGTTTTAAGAAAGATATTCATTATAGGCACTTTATATAGACTATAGGGTTACATGTTATCAAAAAATATATATATAAATAATCATTTTCATTGATGCAACATAAGTTCACAATACTCGGAAAAAGCTTAGATGGAATCAAGATTTTCTAAAAATAGAGCTAAAAGGCTTTTGGAACACGTTTCATTAGTGTACGTGCTCTAGTAAAACTGAATCCTGTGTAGAGTGGTTCTGGTAACAAGATGCTTGACCTCTGGTAAGCTGCTTTCTGTTTAGGACATTAAAAATTTTTGATTAAATTTTTGAGTCTTACTCTCGATTTTCAATGCATGAAATGGGCTTGTAAAAGCGCCTATGTCTCTTTCGTTCTCCGTGTGTGTGTGTGCGCAGTAAACTCCCAAATATCCGCAGTATTTCACTTCTTTTTCT
This sequence comes from Uloborus plumipes, assembly GCA_038373865.1. Taxonomy (NCBI): domain Eukaryota; kingdom Metazoa; phylum Arthropoda; class Arachnida; order Araneae; family Uloboridae; genus Uloborus; species Uloborus plumipes. The sequence goes on from JAXGGA010003427.1 coordinate 86,561, forward strand.
GTTCAATACAGATGATTAACTGAAAGTAGATGAATGCACCCATTTTAACCCAACAAGTGCAAAATATATTTTTAGATATTCCTATTTATTCCTTCCCCCCATTCAATGACATGAAACCTTCCAAAGCCGACTACCAACAGCCCATATATCAGCAAATCAGCAATCGCTCACTATATATATATATATATATATATATATATATATATATATATATATATATATATATATATATATATATATATATATATATATATATATATATTTTAAATAGAAGTATAAAAATTGCGAAAAAATCTTGTTAAAAACAGAAGTAAAGAGTGGTGAAGTTTATTTTCCTGTTCTATACGAATCTTCAACTACTTTGTTTATGTTTATATATATATATATATATATATATATATATATATATATATATATATATATATATGTATATACTGGACAACTAAAAAAAATGCTTTAGCAACAAGTTCTTTTAGAGCAAGAATCTTTCAGACGCCATGCGACACGGAGTTTAACTATGAACTCTGATATTGAGATAATTAAAAAGAAAATCGATCGATAAACCGCAAGAGCATTGTAAAATATGTTTCCGGATGCAAAAATCTTTTGCACTCGTATCTCAGTTATATAAACACGAGATCTTGAATTTTTTCAGAATTTTAAAGAAAAACCGCTACATTCAGCGAGTTTTAATGAGTAGTGAAAATGATCTTTTAACCCTTTATGTCTTAAATTAATTTAACAATGAATTTTTCAATATTTTTTTTTGTTTTTTGAGTTGAAAATACATCAAAAAACATTTTAACCGAGTATAAAAATTTTGAAAATTTTGGGGGTCTATGGCCCCCTACGCCTTAGGGCCCCCAAGAAAAATGTTTCCGATCGCAGGTACCATCTGTCGGCCTCTCAGCGAAGTACAAGGAGTCGTACTCAAAAGCTTCAGCATAATTATAGCCATTTAGGATTCATAATACTAAATCAATATAAACGGGACTTCTGAGTTCCGTCGGGGCATAAAGGGTTAAATGCTGTGTTGATAGAAGGGCTGTGGAGTCGGAGTCGGACGGATTTTTGACAAAAAGAGTCAGAGTCGTTAAAAAACAGGTCGACTCTCCGACCACCTCCGATTTGGACGAAATTCTATTGACGTGAAAACATGTCTTCGAAACTAACCTATTTTCAGCTTTCCAAACCCTGAGCATCTAGGATCTTTGAAAAAATGGGCTCGAAAATGGCAGATAAGCTTTGTGAAACGAATTGCCATGTTGTAAACAAGTTTATCTCACTGAAGACTAAAATTTTGTGAGCTTAAATGCATTTATTTACTGATACGGTTAAGCATTTTTGTGAATTTGAGCTCATTAGCTTTTGTGTAACGCTTATGCAAACTCTTGAGAAAGCGTGGTGGAAATTTGTCTTCCCAGATTTTTGGGTGACATAAGATCTAAGCAAAAATAATGCAAAAGCTCGTACTTCGTAATTCTATTGTTAAAGTACTTGTTTTTAACGGGTTGCAGTCGTAAAGCTTAAATATTGATTTTAAAAAATATTTTGTCATCCAAAGTGACTATTAAAATCCTTTACGTGAAAAATAGTTGTTTTTCAACATGTTATAGCAGAAGAATATTTTTTTCGTCAATACTATTAGAAAGAACATATTTTTTCTATCAAAATATGTTTCTTTTTGATGGTGTTCTTTACATGTATAGTTTTTGTCGTTTTTTCAATAAAATATGAATTGAATGTGTAAACTTGGCCCCTACTCCTATAAAACTACTCCTGAAATGACGGGTCTGTTTCTAAATATCGGATTTACGTTGCACTTAAAATGGAATACACGAATAAAGCATGAAGAAAACGTGAAATGTAACTTCAAAAACAATTGAATAAAAAATATTTGCATTAAAATGCAATGTAATAAAATTAATTTTGACGATTCAGCAAAAAAGGATTAGTTTTGTTCAGAGTCAAATTATAAAGAGCGGCACTTTTTTTTGCTAAGAAGAAAATTGACTCTTTGAGATGTCACACTGTCCTTCAACTGTCAAATGTGGTGAAATTATCTCTGAGAAATCTTGGAAGAATTTTAACTTTTTGGCAGGTCAGTATGAATTCCCGAAACCTACAATTGGGGTGCAACTGTTTATAAATAGGGGGGAGAGCAGAGGGTTTGGGGGGAGGGCAAACCCTCCCCCTAACGGATAAACGAATACCCCGCTTAATCGAATAATATTTATCAGAACCGACAGTATTCGTTTAAGCGGGGCAGACAGTACTAGACATGAAAATTAAAATATATATATAGGAGGAGGCTGCGGCAAGCACTTTAATTTAAGAGTTTTTAATTTAAAATTATTTTTCAATTATAAGTAGCTATTTAATTCAAGACGTTTTTATTTGAAAGTTAGAGGTTATCTAAAAGCACTATGAAGTCGAAAAGTATCGACGCATGAAAACTGTTTCAACATTGTCTATATGTGTCGATTTATTAGGGATCGACTGATGGCAAATTTTGGCGGATGGGCCGATGCCGATTGTTGGCCGTAAAAGACTGCCGATGGCCGATGGGCTTATGTTTTCTGCAAGTTAGCATCTTTGGCCGATGCCGATGGCCGATGGAATAGCCCCACCCCTTCATCACACACACACGTTTTTCGTCATTAAAGATCGCCTAAATGTAATCTTTGAATTTCATAACTTTTTGGGTGAAATTACCTGAACCCTAACGTTACCAAAGAATGCTTAAAACTGCAGTTTCAAAACTTCAAATTAAAAAAATTTTTGTGGAAGAACAACCTTCACAAACGCACTCTTTCCTTGCTTTAACTTCAAAGATGGCCTAATTTTGCGTCATTAAGAAAAAAAATTAAGGAATAAAATGTTCCTTACTATTAAAACAGTAAATGTAGCGTAAAATTGTGTTTTCGAAACTCCCATTTAGTAGAAAAAGAATCTGGAGTTCTTACTCTGAAGTCCAAGAGTAAATTTTTAGGATTTTATCAGTTCAAAAAAAAAAAAAAAATCGAAAAATCTCCGAACCCCTTCGTTTAGTCCTTAAGTTAATAAAAGATCTGATATAACCTTTTTAAAGCTTTAACTTTGCAAAATTTCCTGGAAAGAACCGCGAACCCCTTGCTCTGAGTTTGCTAAAGATGACTTTGATGTGAAATTTTAAGACACTAGTTTTAGAATTTTTTCCCGGGGAAGATCCCTTCTTACCTTTGCATTATCAAAGACAGTATGAACTTCTAAACTTCTTGCCTTTTTTTTAAAATTTTAACTCGACATTATTTTCAAAAAAAACTCCCGAGGAAAAGTTTCGAAACACTGCCCCGTTCCCCAAAGTGGACAAAACTATACGGCGTTTTGAACATTACAATTCCACACAATATATGTACAGGGGATATCATCAGAAGACCCCTACCCTTTTCTTAGTAACTCAAGATAGATTACAAACATCTTCAGTGTTCCAAAAATGCTTGCCCCTTCACTTATAATCCCGATAGCCGGCACTGTCTGCTGCGTTGTGAAAATTTAGGTATCTGCCCGAAAGTGGTAAAATTCTAAAATCCAGAACGGTGTTGGTCCATTTGCTTCCCGATTTCGAGCTACATGCAGAACGTACTTTTACTTATGAAGTGAAAATTAGAGAAGATAGAATTCCCCCTTGTGAAAACTTAAGGATTTTTTTCCAGAGAACCATCGGCCATGCATCGGCATTTAGATGTTTTCCTAGCCGATGGGCCGATGTTTTCTCCAAGTTAGCATCGGCCGATGGGGATGGCCAATGGAAGAAAACTCAACCATCGACGCCGATGCATCGGGCGAGCCTTACTATTTATTCAAAATAGGCAAATTAATTTATTAAAGCATTTATATCACCTTGAGATTGTTTTTTTTTTTAATATTTCATTCTTTGAATTATTTGTTTTGTTTTTACTCACTATACCTTCGTACGACATGTTATACTTACGTTTGCTGGAAATTATTTATTTCTTGTTTATTAATTTATTCATCGTAGTTTCTTGTTCAAGGCATACTAAAAATGATTTAATTTAAAACATGTTTTCCGTCGGCAGATCGGCAAAATATTACTGATAAAAATAAAATGAAATGCTCATGTTTTAGCGTTTCGATTTAAAAGTTCAGGAATTCAATTATTCCTAACAGTGTCATTTTAATAGTCGGAAGTTTTAAAATCCCGGAGTCGGAGTCGACCATTTGTCCTCCGACTCAGCAGCCATGGTTGATAGATGTCCTGCACATGCTAACGGTGAAATTACGTGATAAATTTCTTACTGAGGCTTTAAATTCGGCTCCTACTTTAAAATTTTGTCCGACATTAAGACTATATCTTGATAGCAGGCTGACGAGGAAAAATAATTCTTGCGTCAAAAATATGTCTCAAGATGCTCTTCTTATTGATACCTATTTAATATTTCCTTTGTGTCTTAGATTTTACTATATTTTCCTGACAGTAGCTCATGTTTTATTTATTCATTTTTCATTTTCTTAATTTATTTTATCTGATTATTCATTTATGTATTTTTTCCCTTTTCATTTTAGACACAAAGCATGAAAATACGCTTTTAGGAGTGTTAAAAATCACTTTCTCTCTCTCGCTCGCTCTCTTTCTCTCTCTTTATGTATACAACGTGCTTTTAACAGATTGAAATCTTTTGGTTTCTGTACTATAAAAATGGACAATGTGAAACAAATCCTGGCATTTAAAGGAACACAATTCCCAAAGAAAGCGAATGCTTTCCAAGTAATACATACAAACCTATACAAACAGAATACACAAAAGGGACTTGGTGCTACTCTTTCACTGTCATGTTAAGTTTCCCCCTTTGTATGCAAGCTATATTTCAGCTGTACAGTTACTTAGGAGAATTTTTATAGCGCACCACATTCGAGGCAGAAATTTGCTTCAACGAATGTTGGCGCTATGACACGGATGATAAACGCAAGCGTGCGAGATTTTCCTTGTTTTTAAGTCAGAATGGCTGAGATGCATATAATATGTATATGTAGTGTCTAACGTATTTACGTGTAATCTGTCATCAAGTAAGATCTATGTTGAGTACTTAATTTACGTTACTATGTGACATTTTTTATGAGTTTACATTTTTGCTAGGCGTTAGTGCTAGAATATTTACATATTCAATGTACAACAGGTGATGTTGCAAAAATGTGTGAGAATATAATTCATTTTGATTTGTGACAGAATTCCCATGGGGCACATTAAGTGTTTTACGTCCGACACCAAAATGTACGATTAATTATGCTGGGCCAATAATTTTAAAGCTACATACATCTAACTTTGTATACAAAGTAAGATCTTCGGTCTTATTGATGTAACCAATTAACATTTTGTGACAAGTAAAAATTTTTAATTAAAATCTAGGTGTCGGACGTAAAGATTTTTTTTACGTCCGACACCGTTTTCGTCCGACACTGTTACATTCCTTATATAACACTTGTTTTCAACTGTGATTCTCCATATTTTGCCTTTAATTACAAAGTTAAAGTGAAGCATGATTAAAAAAAAATAATTTTGACTTTACTGTGCATACATATACTTTAAATTCACTTATTAAATAGTAAATGTTGCTTCATAATAATACTTTCAAAGTTTTTTTCTTCTCATGAGACATTTATATTAAGACACTTACAATGCATCTGAGTTGTTCTGGAAACTCTTGAATTAATAAAAAGTGTATATACATATTATTTCTTTGAAAAGAACAGCAACCCAACTCGTAAGTATTCATCTAAAGTTTTAAAGGCTAGATCATCACAACACAACCTGTATTCTGTTTCGCAAAGAGTCAGAACACATTGATTTCGTAGTTCGATCTGTACAAGTGGATGCTTACATTTTTTATCAGTGTACTGATTAATATTCATATTTGCTGGTTGATGCCATAGGAGGCACTGTGAAAAAAATCGTTTGGCGGTGCGTTAAAGCGGGAAAAATGACGGTGACAAAAGCGGAGCAATTTTCTCAAGTTTCAGCACTTTAAAATCCAAATATGCACATAAAGTATATTCCAGCAAAAGATATACACATAGATACAAAGCATTTGCATCAGCACTGGAAAGCTGTTTTCTATATTCCAAACATCAAATCTGCTCATTTTGCCAAATCAGTTGGACACAATTAAGTTCAAATTGGTGAAATATCACGTGATAACAAATTAAGAACAACGTGATAACAAATTAAGAATCTGATAATTCCGGGATCGAAGAATCTGCAGATCTTGATACAGTAAACATCAATGACTAGGTTGTGGTAACGCATGATGCCATGCTTTGTCTTGGATGTATCACCAAAAAAATTACATTGTAGTATCAGTTATGCATAGTTCTAAAGGTTATTTTAAATGGCCAAGAACTGAGGACGAAATATTTTACAAATTACGTGACATTATAAACGTATTCGTTCTCCGATCCCAACAGGAAAAAGGGGCAGTTTAAATTTGATGAACCCTTTTAAATGTTAAAAAATAATATGTGTGACCTAGGAATAAAATTAAAGCTAATTTTCTTATTTAAAACTGTAATCATTGCATTTAAGAACAACGGTTTAGGTCCAATTCGAAGAGTTTACGTCCGACACCACTAATTTACGTCCGACACCAAGGTAAAAGTAGTTCCAAGTTCATTTTATTCAAAACAATATCATTAAAAAACTGTAAAATATGCTTTAATCATAAGTATACTATCGATCTTAGCTGTTTTTGAAATTAAAAGGTAAGCCAATTCGCAGAGTTTCAGTGAATTTTAAGTGAATCTCCAATTTTACTATTTGTGTGTTTACGTCCGACACCAACTCTTTAAATCTTCTTAATTTCTATTTAAGAGATCTATTTTAAAAAACTAACATGTTTTTTTATTCATTATGATGTAAGCCATATGAATTTGAATTCTAAAGCTTAAAAAGGCTAGGTAAATAGATTTATATGCATTTTCAATGTGTTTTGAGCAAAATATGTGTGTTTAACTGCTAAAGATATTTTAATAGTATTACAGATGCTTGTACACAAACACCTATGCTGATAATAAGGAAAATAAAAAGTCGAATTAATTTTAATACTGGTCTATAAAATGTTCTAAATATTGTTAACTATAGTGAGGGCTGCAATGTAGTTTAATAAATTATAGTTAGAGAAAATGTTGATAACGTATAGCCATTTGGAGTAACTTTTAACCACGTGGGTTTAAAGTTACGCCACTTTTCTTGCGTACATTTGCCTTTAAAAGCACTGCACTGCAATGGTTTACGTAAAGCGCAGTATCTGCTAATCTTTCATTTTTAATGTTTTACATTTTTGCCATATATCTATTATAATGTAGCTATATAGAACGAAGACTTCTCATTTGGATACCGCTGAAAATTAAAAGCACGATATCTCAGTTGGTTCTCAAGCTTTCCTCTTGTTCGTACGAAATCTAAAACACGTTTCTTAAACTATCTCAGAAACTTTTTTTTGCAGATATACTGCTTGATTTTCCCACACCAAAGAATAAAAATGGGAATACTGTCTGATTGTATTAGGTAAAACCATCCACGTATTTACGCATGCGTCAGGTCTCTGACCTTACTAAAATAGGGGTGAAAGGAACGATAGTAAAAATAAGGGGAAGAATAATAAGAAGCATTTTGAGACGTATCAAACAACGTAGAACGATGCTAATTTCAAGATTATAGTTTAGTCGAATATGTCAAAAAGATAGCAAACGCGTCATATCTTCTCTGATCTTACCAAAATAGGGGTGATAGGTAAGATAACAGTAAAGGGAAGAACAATAAGAAACATTTTGAACCGTATAAAACAACGTCCTAACGATGCTAATTTCAAATACATAGTTCAGTTGAATATGTCAAAAGGATAGCAAAAATGCAAGTTTTAAATTGAAAACTTCAGAAAGTTCCCACTTACAACTCATCACCCCTTTTTAGGTGGAATGGTTCGCGAGTACTAGGCGCGGCTCTCACGGACGGACATAAGTCATATTTTCCTTTTAATTGAGAGAAAAAATATAGAAAATAATTAACACAACATAATACAAACAAACAAAATATAAGATAATAGAGCTGCAGACACTTAACCGTGCGTAACAGTACAGAAAATGGGTGTGAAAAGCAAAAGAAACGCCGAGATTGACTTAGGTGAGTGAAAAAAATGCCTTCAAATGGAACTGGATAGAGGCCGCATAGTAAACTACACCGTAATGAATAAACTGTCTGAATCCTCTTAGGTAAAACCTTCCGCGTATTTACGGATGCATCAAGTCTTCTCTGATCTTACCAAAATAGGGGTGATGGGTAAGATAACAATAAGGGGAAGAATAATAAGAAGCATTTTGAGACGTATCAAGCAACATAAAACGATGCTAACTTCAAATACATAGTTTAGTTGAATGTGTCAAAAGGATAGCAAATGCAAGTTTCATATTGAATACTTCGGAAAGTTCCCACTCGCAACCCATCCCCGCTTTTTAAGGGTTCCCGAGAGCTAGGCGCGGTTCTCAAGGACGGAGAGTATTAAAACAGAATTCGACTATAATGCATGAACAATAACAAAGGTAAATATTAATCTGGTGCAAAATAGCGGTAGATGTTTTTGAGCCATTTAAGACACAACAGGCAATTAATAAAATTCAAACTATGTTTGCTGCTAGTAGAGTTAATTACACTCATAGTTATATCTCTTAATTTCACTTTTTCAAGTTACAGAACCTAGTATTGTGTTAGCCGTAAAAAATAAAACGTTTATTCTTTCTCTCTCGCTTCTAACGATTAATGAAGCCACGGGAATGATTCATTTATTTTTGGAATGAGGTGTTTAGTGTCAAACACGTGCTCCGAATTTTTAAAGCATAAAGAATAGCTTTCGTTATGCGTTTGTATTTCTAATTACAGAATATAAACACTGTTTATCCCTTCAAAAGTTAATTAGTGAGTTTGTTACATATTCAACTTTTGAACATGTATTCTGTGTTACACAAAACAACATTAGGGGAAAAGCAAGGAACAAAGCCTGTTAGTATTTTTATCTGATAGAGCAGCTTTAATTATTTCTTTTTATGATTCTACATTCTAACTCCGGATGGAAATTTTTCTTTCTTTCAGCAGACATTTAATGTTGAATTTGACCATTTATTTAAAACATGAGAAGTTTTCAGTTGGTAAATTTCGAAATAGCTGTTTCAGCATTTTTTTTAATTATGCAACGTGTTTGCTATATATTGTTTGCTTTCTATATTGTACCTCTTTCATAGAAAGTATTTAAGAGCGTACGGGTTTCACAATGTATAAAGGACTACAAAAGGAAAACTTCAATAAATTGAACGCTGTGTAGCAATTGAAGGGCTTGGAAGATGTAGGGGTTAATTGACAAAACCGAAATTGCGAGTAATTAAATTTCGAAGTTTTGTTGTTGCAGCTTTTCTGTTTTCTGGTTTTGTCTTCAAGTAGCTTATGAAGTTGATCTAATGACATCTTCTTTTTGATGTACCAATTTTTATTTGCTTACCTGTATCCATTGCTTACCATAGACCCTTCATCCTCCAAACCCTTCAATTATAAGTAGAAAAAAATTCCATACTTTGATTTTGGAGGAGAAAAAAAACTCTTAAGATCATGAAAATGGAGCTATGTGGGAACGAACTATTATATATCTCCTGAAACCATGGATAAATCAACTGTAAAAGTAAACAATGAAAGCAAATTTGTAATGATTTACCCTCGATCAAAATAAACGGAGCTGATAATTTTCTACTCTGTCTTAAGGTTTCAGAATTCAGAAACGTCCACAAAAGTGCTTTTGTACATAACCTTAAGTAAATTTTCACTAGTGTTTCAGAACCAAAACAAACAGCATATTGACAAAATCTGCGAACAGCGATATTATTCCGTAACTGCTGTGTATCAATTTCGGTCATATCAAGTTTTATCTATAGCGAATATCAGAAGCAAGAATTATGCTTAATTCAAAAAGAGAAAAAAATAAATATAGTTTTAATGTACAATAAAAGTTTGATATAGGAAAGAAATTAGATCTATGAAACCAAAAAAGCTTAAAGAATACAATTTGAGAAAAATCTAGAAATTATTTACGACAAATCACTGAAAAAGAGTGAACAACAAATGTGTCTTACTGAAACATACCAGTGAAACTCCGTATGTCCCTCTAACACCTCCCCTTGCCAGACTATTTATTTTTAATTGATTTATTTTTTTTGATTGGTTTACTCTTTTGCCTAATTATTGATAATTTTATTCAATTTGATAATTGAAGGTACTTCTTTTCTCCCCCCCTCACACACACACCACACCGCCCTACTGAAATATTGGTAGTGAAAGAGTCAAGTTTTGTAATGTGAATTTTTAGTTATTGGTTTTATTTCCTATTTTGGTTATGATTTTAAAATGTTTGAGCTCAACATTTCCAATTTTCATGTGTTTATAATATGCATGAACAAATGTGAAGATCCAAAATTAGAAGTTAAATAACTGCGAACTTTGACATTGTTTTTGTAATTTTTTTACAAACTAAACTTGATGTTGAGTTCTATCTCGTTATCCGGTTTTAGAGTGCAATAAAGGAGTAAATGAATCGATTAGTCGTGTATCCAACTTAGTTACACAAACTTCTTTTTATATCTTTTTAATGTCATCGTATTTATTGTCTGCTGCTATTGGCATTTTAAAACTTAAAATAATTAACTGAAACTTAATTGAGATAAAATATAGACAGTAAAAATGAATTTTTAGACTAATCGTGTTTTATTATTTACTGATGCAATCCAGAAATCAAAAATATCCAAGAAAATAAATGATAGTCGAAAAGTATCACTACATCTAGTTTGACCCCCTGAATAAGTGCAATTTCCATGGAAATGTACCATTGTTGGAGACTTCTGAAAACATTCGGAAGTTTTTAGTTTTCTCATATTTCGTCGTATGATTTCTCACCAAATCATTTCAACTAAACGTTTTTTTTTTTTTACGATACAATTATGTTTCTCTATTTCAAACAAATATTTTTGCTTCAAAAAATATTTTGAAAATGAAATGCACTAATAAGGCTAATAACGAATTTGTGTTTCCCACGCAATTTGTTCACCCTTTGAAACTAATTACAACGTGCATCAGACACTATGATGTTAAAAAAAAAAAATCCTTGAAAGGAAGCTATCACAAAGCTCATGCAGTCAGAATGCCAAAAAAAGATTTAGATTTATCTTCAATAAATCTAGATGTAATAACATTCGTTATTTAGTTGTTTGTGAAATTGTATCAGTTAAATCGTTCAAAATGCGAAATCGTGATTTCTTTCCAACAATGGAAGTTGTGTGTTTCTCTAGAAAACTTTTTAAATGTTAAACTAACGAAAATGAATAACAACAAAAAAGCACTTAGCTTACATGTCTTGAGGCTCGAAGTACACTCATTCGCAACAAGTTCCAGAAAGAAAAATTCTTTAAATTGGCGCAAACTGCAAGCAACTGGAGCATTTTAAAAGATTTCCGAAGTTTTTCTACTACCAATTTCGATTTATCTCGACATTCGCGGCATGATCGCTCGTAAAGTTTTATCGACCTGACTAAAAATGCCTCATTTTCTACGAAAAATCTAATTAGCTTCTCACCGATTTCAATTACGTGTTAAATAACTTTTCATTACGTTGTTCTGTGCGTGTTTTCTTTTTCCCGCTATTAAGTTAGTGTACCAAATTTAAATTATGTGGTTTCTAAAAATAAAATGAAGTTTTGGTGAAATAGTAACTCATATTTATCTTCAAAGTCAATATCTATTTTCAAAAATTCTTTAAAAAAATGTCTTCACATTTGAACGGCTTAGGAGATGAAACAGCAGAAATTGAGAGTAATTAAAGTTCAAAGCTTTATTGTTGCAGTTGTTGCAGCTTTTTTGTTTTCTGGTTTTGTCTTTAGTGTGAGTATGAAATTGGTCTAATGACATCTACTTTTTGATGCACCAAGTTTTATTTGCTTACCTGTATCCATTGCTTACAGAGTGTGTCCTTACTTGTCCAGAGTGTTTATTTTTTAAAATGTAACACAGCCCCTTCATCCTCCAAGCCCTTCATTTACGAAGCTACATTACTTGTTAAATGAGCCGTTTATTTCAGAAACCATTCAAAATACTTTTTTTTTAAATTGAGTTATTGGTGCCATGTTCGTCTTTAAAACTAAACAAACATTTTATTGCAAACATACCGTCGTCTCCGCTAAAAAAAAAAAATACCGTCGAACCCAGGAAATATTTGATTAAGCGGGGAAGTTTTCTTCACCGTTCCAAGTTGACAACATTTGTCCTAAAACGTAATAATAGAATATCAAGAGTTATATAAAAAGTAATTATTATTATTGGTAAAATGTTTTTGAAAGAAGCTAATTAAGCAACAAATTAATATAATAATTAAGTGTACGTATTGCAAGATGGCATAAAAATTATAAAAAATGTAGCTTAAAACTTAAATTATAAAATCTCTGTTCAACTCTTTTTCACGACATTATTTTTTTACAACGTCCACAATAGTGTTTTTTGAGAATACTTATCTACCTGGCTGTTCCTCTCCTTGTTTTCCGAGTTTTACATTTAATATATAAATTTATTATCGTCTGTAATATTTGTTTATTTGCATTATTAAATTTAGTAACACCTTCTAAAATGTAATGTGCTGCTAAACAATTTTTATCAAAACGATAAATTAACGACAGCAAAAGAAAGACTAGTTTCTAAAATAAACGGTTCAAATGTAGGTCGTGTTGGTTAAGATAAATATAAAAAAGGTGTTAAAAAATCAATACATAAATAAATTCAAAAAGTAAAACAGCAAATATTGTTCACGCTGAAATGTTTTGTAGCATTTTTTTTCTTTCTCGCATTCTCACGCTCTGCTTGCTTAGTTGGATAGATAGCACTCGAGAGAAATTAACTAGAAAAATGAGTTTTCTTAATCCCTTTCCAACGCTCTCGGAGATTTTGAGATAGTTAGCTTTGAGAAGCAACATTACTTCCGTAAATGATGAGGGGATTGCTTTGGGAAAAGAAAAATAAAACACTCTGAATTGTAGCCATCAGTGGCTGACTCTAGTGGCAACATCAGTGGCAACGTCAGCCTATTATATAACCCAGGATTTGGTTAAAAAAATTATGTAATAGTTTATCATTCTTCAATTTTTAATCTCACCGAGTACAACAGAGAGACAAGTTCTTATTCGAAACAGTTAAAATAAAATTGAAGGGAAAAAATTAGGGCATGGAGCTGTAAAAAAAATTAAAAACAAGAATACGGAGACATATGTAAAAAGGTTATGCAGTGAAAAATATTAAGAAAAGTGTTTAAAGATTTCAGTAAACAATAATTTAAAAGAAATGCGTGTTTTTAAAGCGCCTGAGAGTTTATTCCTATTCCCTTTTTTTCTTGGAAGTAACCGTTTTAATTTTGCGCTGTTACACATTTTACATTATTCAATTGCAAGTAGGGATGCACCGATAAGCAAATTGGCCGATTATTGATCAGGATGATTATCTTTAATACTACCAATTTCACCATCACTGTTTTTTTCTTCTTTTCTTTTACCATTCTGGTTAAAGAAATAGTTACTAATTTATTTCTGAGAAAAGGTATGCTTTCTCCATTTCCCTAATATTCTCAAAATAATTTCAAAATTTTGTCCAATTTCTTTGAATTAATTTTTATACTATAGTTAGTAAAATTACATTAACACATAACATAATAAACACATTTTTAATTTCATTCTTTGAAAATTAAAGGTGTTATCTAAAAGCACTATGCTAATGAGAAAAGTATCGACACACAAAATGTTGCTACATTGTCTTTATGTGTATATGTATTTATTCAAAATAGAAAAAATAATGTTTTAAAAATATTATGCCAACTTTGATTATTATTTTTTAATATTTTATTCTTTGGATTATTTGTTTTGTTTTAACTCACTGTACTGCACTATGTGTCATACTTCTGTCTGCGGAAAATTATTTACAGTCGAAGTCTGGAGAACTCGAAGTCCTAAGACACCGGCTAAAAGCTTCGAGTTGTCTATCGTTAGTTCGAGTTATAGGACGTCCCCATAGCCTTTTCAAGAGTTTGGGACCCAATGAAAACTTTGAGATGAAAGAATATTCGAGTTATGAGGCTTTGAATTATCAAAAATCGACTGTATTGCTTGTTTATAAATTTATTCATCGCAGTTTCTTGTTCAAGGCATGCTAAAAGTAATTTCATTTAAAGCATATTTTTCCACTGGTTGATTGGCAAAATTGGACTGATTAGAAATAAAATAAAGTCCTCATGTTTTTGCATTCCAATTTAAAAGTTCAATAATTTAACTGTACCCAATAGTATCCTAAGAATATTAGCTGTGAGGGTCATCTTTAATATGACACTCAGTTTTACTCACTGTATAAACTTTTTGTTTCGTTTTTACTCTGTACACTTTCATACTGCGTGTTTTAGTAAGGATGGCAGAAAATTGCATTTGATTACTGTTAATAAAATTATTTATCATAGTTTCTTGGTGAAGGTATACTGAAAAAAAAATAATATTTAAAAAATAAATTTCCGACGATTAATCGGTATAACTTGCCAATTATAAATAATCGGCAAAGTGGCCGATTCATCCGTGCATCCCTAAATGTAAGTGCATTTTTTGAAAATAGTTCTTTAAAATTTTGAGATTTATGTAGAAAGTTTTATATTACAGAGGTCACCCCAGAGTTCTCGTTCAAGAAAACTGAAATAGACACAATTCTGCCGTGCTAAGCCCAAAAGTCGTATCTATACTTTTGAACAAAATTGAGTTATTATCACCAGGTAGTTCTTCGTCACGTTTTTTTATCTGAATGCAAAGTTTTATTGTCATTTACGAACGAGATATATATTTTTTTTTTTAAATCAGAAAAATAACCTCCTGAATCAAATACATGGAGGGGCAAAACTTTAAACAACAATATCTCCGTTTAAGATCGTCTTCAGATACCACTTTTGCACTTAGCGCTGTAGAATTGACCTTGGCCTACATGTGCTGTTGCGCCAATGAGTTTAGTTATTTTAGGTTAATAGTTAAATATAAACAAGTTATTCAAAGTAAATTTTACTATTAGCCAGCGTAAATAAGAGCAGCACAATATAGTTTCTACCCCAAAACCAGTTAATGACAAACAAAACTTTAAACTTAGCATATAGCTGCATCAAACACATAAAAAATACAGACACCAAAATACTTACGATATCAGATCAAATACGTAGAGTAACTGCATAAAAAAGAAATCATTAACTGTAGCAGTTCACGAAGATATATTTTGGCAGCAGATTTACTATTAACAAACAGAAGAAAAACAACACAACTTTCTAACAAAACTAATGAATATGCACTGGAAAAAATATTGATATGACCTTACTAAATAAAATCAGTGGCAGCGTTGCTACCTTCAATGTTCTGGAGTAATTTAACTGTTAAAACTGGTGTAATGAGGGTAGGTTGCGCAGTAGTAATGTCACTACGTTGTAATGTTTCACTAGTTTATGTGTAAGGTTATGCCAGAATTCTATGAAAGTTTAGAGAAATTGTATGACATGTTGCACATTGGCATAAAACAGCTGTCATTAGTCTTGGAGTATTACTCATTTTCAATTGCAAATTGACTTATACTTTAAGTTAACTATTTGATTATTGAAATAATAAAAAGCTATTAAATGATTAGGGAATAACGTCTTTTATAAGTTCTAAATTGAAAGTATGAAAATAAATTAGGTTACAATAGTTGAAACTACCAACTATATATCCATGTTATACTATATTAGTATTAATTTCAGAGAAAAAATGTACGCAAGTAAAATATCAGTGTTTTTTTTTTTTATTCCTTTAAAGACAGTTTGATTAAAGTTGTTTTCTTTGAAACAGCTTTATTTTGCTTTAAGAGAAACTGGTACGTAATGTCAAATTGGGTTGTTTCTTATTTCTGCACACAGATATATATTATTTTAAAGAAAGTTCGTGATCCCATCTGCTGAGCTTTGAAGCTCACACTACAACAGATGGGGGAACCATTAAGAGCTATTAGTAAGAGTGATAACTATAGTTTGAAGAGATGATCACGTTTTTTCCCTTTTATTAAGGCTGTTATACCTATCGATTGCATTAATAGTAGGAATATTTTCAGAAATGTGAGCATGTCCAATTCAACAAAAAGGAATTTCTTACAATTTTTCATTGCATTAGTAATTA